>AWWV01008546.1:0-11057 GCA_001974805.1 Corchorus capsularis
TTTTTTTTCTCTTCATTCTTTAAAGGTTTTTTTTTAAGATTTTCCTTTAATTTCCTTTTGTCCTTTAATAAATATTGGACAATTCATTTAGTTTAAATGGATATGAATATGGATTTGTCAATATTGAGATTTGAAATTTTGAAAGTTGAGAGAACTTGAGAGAATTGAAAATTTTGAAGTTTGAAAAAAATGACAAAATAGTCCAAAGGGGGGGCGGTATTTAATAATTCCCATAAGAAAACAATGAGAGATAAAAGCTTAATAGGCATTTTGGTTCAAGAATTTGTAAAAATTGATAAATTAGTCTTTAAACTTTTAAATTTGTCAATTACACTCCTAAATTTGTAAATGGACAAATTAACTATTTTTGGATGAAAATTGGTATGTAACAATTGGATGGAATATAACAGAGCCATATCAATTTACTTCTAAAAATGGCTAATTTGTTTCTTTTTTATAAGTTCAGGAGTGCGATTGGCAAATTTGGAAGTTCGAGTGTTTATTTGTCTCTTTTTTACAAGTTAATGAGTCAAAATGTCTAATAAGCCAATAAAAGAATAGGGGTATTCAAATCCTTACCGTCCAATATGTAGTAAGCCGTGTGTAGTTGTCACCATATAAACTTGGATGAACCTGTATTATTAATATTTAATGTAATATTATCAATATTCATTGATTAGGTTAGAAGGAATTAATTACATTTAATTTGCCACATCTTGTGTTAGTACCCAAAAAAATTAACATAATTAAGGATTATATTACCGCCCAACCAACTTCAATACTGTTTAGATCAGTTGTGTGGCCATTTTGTACCCATATATTAACTTTGCTTGATTGCATCACACCTACTGGGGGGTTAAAAATTCCCATATGGGCTCCAGCTCCACGATATGCCCTCTCTCCCGGACGTGTCGAAATTAATGCACTCTAAAAGAGAGAGTTCAATATTGCCCAGAGAGAGAGAGAGAGAGATTAAAGATCTAATCAGAATCTAATCAAACAAATAGAAATCTTAAGTTCAAGTAAAATTAAGTAACTCACGTATCTAACTCCAATGTTGATGTCATTCAGGGGCTTGATTGAAGGGTTAGAGTCAATAGACACGGTCTCTTTTGGGCAATGATTACTTTCATTCTCTTTATGGAATCTTGCACCTATGGAATCTTTTGTATACTCTGGTTCATTTGGATAACGCTATAACCAAAAGAAGAAAAAAATACATATATATCATGAATGATGATACTATCACAAACATTCAACAGGTGAACTAACAAAGTAACAAAACTGTAAAATATAGTAAGGCCAACAACCTAAGCAAGGAAAGAAAAAAGATTGGGACGGAAAGGAAACATGTAGAAGAGAAGTTTGAAAAAAAGTTGGACTTTTCAAATATAAATGTGAGTGCCAATTAGTCTATTGGAGGAAAAGCTGCTACAGATTCAAATATAACTCATCAGTAAAAGTACACAATCGGTCATTGAACTTGGAGGTAATGTGCAATTTGGTCTCTCAACCTAGAACTTAGCAATTTAGTCCCTAAATTGAAGGGTTTGGAACAATTGAGTCTTTGTCGTTAGTTTCCGTCTGAGATTCCGTCAAATTGGCTGAGGTGGCACTGACGGTGTCAATTTTTTGATGGACTGAGCTGACGTGGCATACCACATCACCTTTTTGAATAAAAAATAATAATAATAATAATAAGAACGGAAAAACCGAAATTTTCTTTTTTTCTCTTCTTCTTTTTTTCCCTTTCTTTTCTGTTTTTTGGGAGGAAAAATTATATTCCTTTTAAAAAGACACATTTAAAAAAAAACAAATTATTTTTTCAATCAAAAATCTGATGTTACTGTGCCACGTCAACAACGCCGTCAGAAAGTTAACGGCGTCACTGCCACATCAGCGAATTTGACTGTGCGATAAATGGAAACTAATGTCAGGAACTCCATTGTTCCAAATCCTTCAACTGAGGGACTAAATTGCTCAAATTCTGGATTGAGGGACCAAATTGCACTCTAGCTTTGAGCTCAAGGACCAATTGTGTACTTTTACCCATCTGCTAAGCTAAAACTTTGAATATAAAACCATTTTTTAAAATAAAATAATAGAAAGTCACATTATAATCAATCTCTTTTTTATATATATACTTAAAACTGCTAGGAATCGAATTCTAGTTACTAAAACTAAAATTCTAATAGTTTACCATCAGTAAAAATGTCTATTCACAGTGACAGAGCCACATTGAGAGTAAGGGCCCCCAAGATTTTCAAAAACTCCTAATTAGTATATAATAGTATAATAAATATATTGGTTGTTGTTATGTGTGGCCCCCAAGGCTCCCAAGGACCATACATGGTACAAAATATGAGAAAAGAGTTTAATTTTTAGTTTTTATTTAAATCTTAGTTTCATTCAAAGCTCATATACACACTTATTATAAAGTCCATATATTCATTCATCATTATTTGAAAAGTTTTCAAGGAGATGATTTTTCATAATATTCATTTATAGTATATCAAGATAAAGTATGCAAACCAAATCAAGCGATTGGTCGGGAAGGACCTTTATCGCAGCAAAGTCAGGGACGGATCTAGAAATGTTGAGCAGTGGGGGAATATTAATATATAGTATAAAAAAATATTTTGCCCGATACATGTAGTATAAAATGTATACGTAAAAAATTGATACAATCTAATTCAAGTGCATTAAAAATAATAAATCAAATAAAAACATTATAATAGTTTCTCAATATTCAAACACTTATATTTTTGTATGAGAGATTAGGCATCACTCCCATCTTAATATAGTTTTTCGTAATTTTTTCCCTTGTAATTATAACTAAAAAGGAAAATGTTAATTAGTATGGAACATGGAGAGTAAAAGTGGATATATGATTTGAGAAGACAGAAAATTGTAGGACATAAAATGATGTAAGTGGGATTTGCAAAGTGAATTTAAAACAAAAGTTATATTATTTTTTTGCATTTTGTTGTGTTTAAGTTTTGTTTATGTGGACTCTTTTATATTTTAGTGGGGCTATAATTACCATTAACAAAATTTATAGACATACTTTACCATGTATTAGAAGTGCTATTGGACTTGAGTGGGGGCACGTGTTCCATTGCCCCACTTATATCCACCCATGAGCAAAGTTAAGAGCACAAATTTGATTCTCAAAAGTTTGTTGGAAAGTTTTAATTTGTCATGCTTCCGACATGAAATGGATTAATCTTAGACCCAAAATGCTTGAGGATACCCTTGGATAAACCAAAAAGCATAGATAATTTTTTCTCGGCATAAATGCTACTTTGCACCCTTAAGTTTGTACGGACTGCCACTTTACTCCCAACTTTTTTATTTTGACCAAAACGCACCCTAAAGTTTTATTTTTGTGCCACTTTGCACCCTCCGTCATGGTAGGACAAACGATTCTATCACGGTGTCCGACGTGGCACGCCACGTGTACCAAAAAGTGATACGTGGCACGCCACATGTACCAAAAAGCCGTGCCACATATACCAAAAAGTGACACATGTCACGCCACATGTACCAAAAAGTGACACATGGCATGCCACATGTTTCAAAAATTGGCACGTGGCATGCCACGTGCACAAAAGGATACATGCCACGTGTCATTTTTTGTCCACGTGGCATGCCACGTCGGACACCGCGATCGATTTGTTTTGTCCTACCGGACAGAGGGTGCAAAGTGGCACAAAAATAAAACTTTAGGGTGTGTTTTGGTCGAAATAAAAAAGTTGGCGGCAAAGTAGCAGTCCGTACAAACTTAAGGGTGCAAAATGGTATTTATGCCATTTTTTCTCTATGTACTCTATTTGATTTTAGTTCGGCCCCCCAAGACAAAAATCCTGACTCTACCACTGTCTGATGGCACATTATAGAAGGGCACAAAGTCCACGTAAAAGTGGCACATAACTCACATAGAATGGAACTTGAACCCGGACGATGAGGTAGTACATCTACAAATTGATCTATAACTCAGTGGAAGAAGAAAAAAAAAATAAGTATGCACCAAAAGGCTGCACAAGCTTATTCTTCCCAAAAACTCTATTGTATGTCATGGCAACGTAAGTTTTCTGTATCGTTTCGGACTAAAAACGTAGTTTTACCCCAAGAGAAATGGGAAAAAAGACAATGATGCAAGCAGGAAAGAAAACAAGTACCTGGATTTTGTGATATTTGAGCAAGGGAAGACTGAGAGACGGTTGCTTGTATATATTCACACATTCGAAATGATCAGCATTCTTCTGCTTGTCTTGTGCATAAAAAGGGAAACACAAGACGAGTGTTGTCACTATTAATATAAACTTGGAAACCATGACTTCGCTTCTAATTAAGTTCTAACATCAATGTTGGCTAAAATCATTTTACTTGGGTATTTATCAATTGTCAAATAAGCTATCCAGGCGTTTCGTTTGACTTTAATCATCTAAATTTTAAAGTCATTTTTTACTTGTCAATCAATCATGCAGGTAACACAAGTGACAAGTCCCAAATGAATTTTCATCACGTGGAGTTGTGAAAATCCCAAATGAAGGTTACACAAGTGCCCCCAGGTGAAATAGAAATGTTTATTTTGACTAAAGAAAGAGTCACTAGATGATTAACAAACTATAATGTCCAAATATCTAAATTCAAATGTCATGATACTACAATGTATCCATTGTGATAGGATGAGTTGTCTTATAATTTATCCTTAACATCTGATCCCAAGAGTTGTAATGTGAGTTTTATGTACTCATTTCCAGCTACAAGTACAATTTGCATCAAAGCACAAACTTGAACAAGATTACAATTCCACATGGTCTACAAGGGGATCTGACCATTTGTGCCAAAATAAGATAGAGATGATGGAAAGGATCAGAAAGAGGCAAACCAAAATAACCAGCAATCTGCAAACCTGTTTAAGAGTCCAAAGAGACAAGATTGTTTTTATTAGATACATTGGAAGAACTTTTCATTATACATGACTCTTCAGAACAACTTCTAAGCAATAGCTTAAGCTTAAGCTCTGACTATTCTATGGTTATTTTATATATAATTTAGAACAAGCACTCCACTTTCACTCTTCCATATAACATTGAGAAGGAATAAAGGGAGAAGGGGTAGAGGAGAAGAAGGGAGGAGATTGTGGAGCAAACGCTATCATGCCTTGCTGTCAACCACCATAGGTGCTGGCTCCTGTTTTGCCGCCTTAGCTTGCTCTAACTTGTTCATCTTTGCGAATATGTTGCCGTAAAATTGTGCATCCTTCTTGTTGTACTCCCTGATTTTCTCCTTCAGGACTCGGTACTCCATTTTCACATCCCTTGTATCAGTACAAAAATAAATTAGTTCCAAGTTAAATCTTTATTATTGGAATGAACAACATACTGATCATAACATGATGCCAAAGGTGTTCAACAAGATTTCTTATCCTACATGCACATTCCACCTCTATTTTCTCTTGTCCTTTGCAACCTTATTCAAATTCAACAATAAATAGCAAATTTTCACTACTTTGCTAGGATTAGCAAAGTACCCCTTAAATTAACCCTTTCACCTTGAACATGTGTACAAGATATATCCCTTCCAACTCAAATATCCAAATAGTAATTATTATAGTATAATAATCAGCAATTGGCAATAGGGGAATACCTGTTCTCAGGGTCAATCTCTAAGGCCTTTTTGATATCCATCTCAGCCAAATCCAAATCAACCAGTTGAATATATGCTTGAGCCCTCCTGTACAGTGCTTTCACATTCCTATTGTCAAGTTCCAATACCTATAGTCACACAGGCCGAACCGTCAGAACTAGAATCAAAATATATTCTCATCAAGATAAATTATATCTATATCCCATTAAAGCTACAACCTTAGTACATAGCTTCTCAGCCTGCTTATAATCCTTGAGTTTCAACTTGCAAGCTGCATTGTTAAGATTGCAGGTTACTTTTAGCAACTTGGTTTGTTTTTTCTCCTCATCACTGAAAGAAGAGTCATACTCTATGAACTTTACGGCCTGCAAAAAGAAGTTGTCGCTAATTAGTCAGATCAAAGTATAAAAGGTCTCACGTTTTCTTACAAAAAGTAAAGTGGATAGTGCATAATGATACCTTCTCGTATCTTTTTGATGCTCTCTCATATTTACCAGCCTTGAATAATGCATTCCCTTCCTCTTTCTTCTTCCCTGCAGCTTCAATCTTTTCTTGCGTGTTCATATCCCACGATTCTTTCTCCTGCAATCAATCATTATCTTGTTAAGTTACAGTCTACACAACACCCAAATGCAGAGGAAAATTGCATTCATGAATTAAGAGCTGAATTTATCACTAACCTTCACAAATGAGACCATCTCAACCTCATAATAGATAGTTGAGTTTGCAGGAACAACAGCTAACTCCTGTTGTGATTCAGATGAACCAAAAGCATATTCTGACTGAATAGTTATAAGTGCATGTTCTCCTTTCTTCATGGTCTTCACAGCTCTATCGAGACCATCAATTACTTGTTCTGTCACAAAGGTTAATAATGTTTGAAAAGACGTTAGGCAAAGATTAAAAAGAGATATCAAAGAAAAAAAAGCAGGTTCTGATCAAAACCATCATTACCTTCATCAATTTTGAACTCAAATGGCTCCTCCTCATCATGACCTTTCTTCACAAAGATCGTCCCATCCTCCAGCTTTCCAATTAATTTAACTAGCAAAGAATGAAAAAGATAAAGTAATAAGTAAATTGAAAAAATCATTGAAATGATTGAACAGACTATGGTAAAAATTACTGTTGCAAGATATTTTACCTTGAACCACTGCTCCATCGTTAGGTCGTTCATAACCCTCTCCCTCCTTCAATATCTTCTTCATGACCTTCTTGTCCTTTGTGACATCAGAAACACTTTTCCAAGAAACCAACTCAAGAGTTATATGGAGAACAGCACCTTCACTGCCCACCGCTGCCTTACCATTCTCACCGAATGCATCTAAATTTAAAAATGAGTCAGTTGGGTTTCATAGTATGTTCTAAGATCAACATAAAAAGCAAAGGGAATTTGACTTACATTCTGGTTTCACTGTCAACAAGACTTTCTCCCCTTTCTTCATAGTTTTAACTGCCTTTGCTAAGGCCGGACAGAAATAGCCTGCATGGAATGTATTGAATTTTCAGCATCATAGTTCATACTTACAAATATTTACATTTTAGTAAAACTCATAAATTAGTAGTGATTATATCTGAGAACATTTCATAAAAGAGTAATCCCACATACCCTCTCCAACCGTGAACTCCACTCCATCAGATTTGGAAATAAGTGTACCATCTTCTAAACAGGCTTCATATTTAACTGTCATCAATGAAAAGAAAGACCATTGTTAGCAGAGAATCGCATAAAAAGTTGAATCATTTAAGCAACAAAGACGATGCATCAGATAACGCACCAAATACTTCATCCAGATCTTTTGGATTCTCCCACTTCTCCCCTTCAACGAGTATCTTCTTTAAGATTCCTCCATCTTTGCATATGTCCTTGACACTAGTCCAAGACAGCAATTCCACATCAAACTGAAGAGTTGCATTAGGAGGAATAGTCGGAGGTGATCCAGATTCACCATATGCCAGCTCAGGAGGTATTGTGAAAATGGCATTCTCACCCTTCTTCATTGTCTTAATACCTTCATCCCAACCCTTGATTACTTGCCCTGCAGATTTAGATTAAGTAGGGAAACAAGTGAGGATATTTACTTATTTAGATCATGCTTGTATAGACAAACACTAAACCACCAAAATCTTTAACTAAGACACTCCCTGAAACTGGTCCAGTGCTTCATATATTATAACTATTTTACTAGGGATCGATTGAACAAAAATTTAAAAGAGAAAAAGTTTATTTATAATGCTTAAATTAAACATATTTTTATTTTAATTCTAACAAAAATGTTCTAAACAAGCATTTATAATGTACTTTCACATATCATCAAAGTGACAAACCTCATAATTTTAATGTTTAGAAATTTCATTAAGGAATATCAAGTTTACTCTGTTTTTATGAATCTCAGGCATTAAGAACATAATTTTACAAGATTTTATATACAAAAACAAATGACCAAATTATTGATCATCATATCTGTAATGTCTAAAATCAACAATAGAGCTTAGCTACTAGAATTGACACATTTTCTTAATAAAAGCTACAAGTTTGAATCAAAAGGGTAGCTGATTTCATTTAAAAATAAACAATGTCATCAATAAAAAAACATAAGAAAATTAATAAATACTATATATATTTACCTAGGCCAAGCTTGAACCTAAAAGGAGTCCCCCTATCTCGGCTGGAATCAAACTTGGTTCCATCAAGCAAAGTTCCAGTATAATGCACTGCAAGAAAAATCAAGGAAGAAATCAAAATTAACAAATTTATCAACTCAAAATCTCCAAACAACGATAAACTAATAAACAATATCAATTAAAAAGAAGAAGAAGAAGAAGAAGGGCTGTATTATATATTACCTTCAACTTCATCACCATTTTCGGGAGTTTCCCATCCTTGACCCTCCTTAAGCAGCTTCTTCTTAAGCCCATTTTTCCCAACCTCTTTCTCTTCACAAACTTTGAGGATGGGGCTAACTGGGTCATCTTCTGGGATGTCCATCATGTCTTCCTCCATGTTGCTGCCTGTTGGGAACTCGAAGTCGTCTTCCATATGGGATAAAGGATAAGAGTTAAACCTTGATAGATTTGGAGAATTAAACTTTGATGGATTTGAAGATGTGAGAGAATTGGCAATGGCAATATTGGGTTGAAAGATTTTCTGAATGCTGATGGATGCAAGCAAAGGGGTAGGATCTAAGGGGGATTTAAAGGTGGAGTGGAGATGGAAAGAGTCTAGAGAGTTCTAACAGCTAACAGACTGAAAGATAGTTCCAGAATTCTCCCTCCCAATCCGTCCTTTTCTTTTTTTTAAACGTTGACGTTGTCTTTAAGATATTCAGTTTTTCACGCTTTGGGATTTAATTAACTTGATCATCTCAATGCGTGGCAATTTTTTACTACCCATGCCAAGCTTATACCAAGCCAAAGCCCAAAGCCCAAAGTATGATTAGTAAAATTGAAAGAATAAAAAAATAAATTAAATAAACTCTTTTTTTTTTGGTGAAATTAAATAAAATCAATCTTATACTAAATCGATACTACATTACAAATAATCTTATTATTATGTTTTAATCATAAACCAAATCTCCTTTAATTACTTGTATCTACCAATTGAGCGAACATTTTTTTTCTTCCGAGCAACTTGCTATTTGCTAAGACATCCTATATATGCTAGGCTGCTACTAGGCGTGCCAAAACTATGCGCGCCAATAATAGCTAGATCCAAGACAGGCACGATAGATTTGGCTGCAACGGTTGTAAGTGTAACTTTCAACTCACGTCACAACATAGTCAAAGAAGCAACAAGGTTACACTTGGCTGGTGTTTGCATCGCGGAAATTAGGCACATTTATAAAAAGGGTAATATTTTGGGAAAAAAAAACAAAAGGGTAATAGATATGCAGATTTTTTGTCACTTTAACTCGTGATAATCCATTTGATGTGAGTTGGTGTGAGAAACTTTCAGTGTAATTACTGCATCTTCTTGAAAATGATATGATAGAAAAAGGAGTTCAAAAACTCTAGTTTACTATTTCAGGATCTTATGTAAGCTAGGAAAAAAAACAAAACTGAAGTCCCTTTTTACCCCCTGAACTTGTTTCAAATTGAAGTTCTACCCCCTAAGCTTTAATTTGGGACTTTTTGTCCCAAAACTTGCAATTTGAGGATATATTAGTCCTTTCATAACAGAACAATGGTCAATAATAGAACCGTGGAATTTGATTCTGAAAAGTGGTCACGTGATAGACGACACCGTGACTACATGGAATTTGACCCACTCCAGGGCTACCCGGATAAAAACCCACCCGACCGAGCCCAATAAAATGGGTGGTAAAAACCCCGCCCAAAATAAAAATGAAAAAAATAAATAAAATAAAAGTAATTCAAAGGCTTTCATAAGCATAAGAAGCTCTGAGTGTCGAATTAAAATTCAAAATTTAGGGTTAGAGTTCTCAAATTGACCAATGTTCTGTTATGGAGTGACTAATATAATATGTCCTCAAATTGCAAATTTAGGGGGCAAAAAATTTCAAATTAAAATTTAAAAGGCAAAACCTCAATTTGAGACAAATTCAGGGGACAAAAAGAGAATTTTTTTTTCATTTAAGAGATTTTTGTAAGTGAAATCTCATTACAATTACAAACGTAATATTCAAATAAATCTCTATTCCCAAACTAGAAACTATGTTCTAAATAAACTACCTACCTAACAAATATACAAACAAACAAATTACATACAAACAAAGTCACATCTTGTGAGAGTTGAACCCAAAACCCTATGGTCTAGATAGGCTGGAACTAAGAATTTAGTACTCTACCATCAGGCCAAATGCCTAATGGCTTTTCTCTGCTTTAATCTTTAATTTTCTAGTGAGCTTTAATTTTGATTAATAATTTACCTAATGGTAGATTTTTATAAGTATAATCATTTTGTAACTGTTTCTTTTTTCTCTTATCATTTTTTACATCCTCCATGCTCATTTAGGCTGAAAAAATCAACTTATTCACCAAAAAAAAATCAACTTAAACATCTTTTAAAAAAAAATAATTAAGGGACCCTCTCTAATAATAAATAAGTTTTCAGTAAATCAAATTTGTATTCCCAGTCCACTTCAGAAGCCGTTTATTACATCGATCATCAATCAATTGTCGATAATCATCATCTCTGAAAAGAGACCTTCAAAATCAAAATAGACATATCTCCAAAATGCAAGTCCAAATCCAATTGAACGGTTGGACCTTTGGGCTCTATAAGCAGACTAGCAGAGTTACCAAGCCAAGGTTCGAAAATGAAGCCTTAATATTAGAGGCACGACCATGAACCTTCGGGCTCTATAAACCATTCTTTTGAACCCATTTTTGGAAGTTACATTGTAAAAACAAAATCAATTGTATTTATTTGACAATTGCCA
>AWWV01008548.1:0-31809 GCA_001974805.1 Corchorus capsularis
TCTAGATTTGGCGACCTTTCTGTATTTTGGCTATAACTTTTGATCCAGAGCTCCGTTTGAGGCAAATGAGTAGCTGTTGGAAAGATATCTCCAAGATCTACAACTTTCGTGTTTCGGTTGAAACCCAGTTCGAACGTTTTCATGGACAAAAATGCCCCTAAAGTCAGCGGACAGAATCTGTCTTGGGTCTGTTTTGCGGGATTGATCCAATTGAGTCCAAATTCTTATTTGGATTAACTTGAAGACATGGAGAGCAGCCCAGCACGTCCATAGGGTTTTTTTAGCTCTAAATTAACCCTAAGCCACCCTCTATAAATACCCTCTTATCCTAGACACCTAACAACTTACAACATATCTTTCTACAACTTTTCTCTCCTTATTTTCTAGGTTTTGCGGTTTGGAGAGCAGGCAGCCGCCTCCTCCTCTTTTCCTCTTGGGTTTGTAAGTTTTCAATCTCTCATGGATTGGAAACTCCAATCCATGAGAGGCTAAACCTTTATACTTCTATTTCTTAGGTATTTTTTATCAATAAATCTATGGTGAGACTTTTGTTCTTAATAATTTGATTTTTCTGTTTGATTATGTTTCTTATCTCTGTACTTTATCTTATGTGTTCATGTTTTGATAGATTTGTTGGCCAACTTATCTTGATGAGTATGAATGCTATAGTTAGAATCTTTGATTCAAAGTAACAATTGAGCTTAGGAGTCCTAGTTCAATGGGATATCAAACCTTATTGAAACCTATATGTCGAATGGGAATAGGTGTAGGTGAGTTTGGTTTAATTAAGCATGCAAGCATGTAATAATCTTAATGCTTTATTCTGGAACTAGTTGATGGAATAAAAGTGTTGATCTCTGGACCGAACGGAGAGGGATTGACTAGTAGGATGTTAGGGAAAGTAGGAGTCCTTGCCCTAGACCATTTATTCAAATAGAGTTGTTTAAAAGATTAAGAGGATTACTTTGTTCCAATGAAAATTGATGTCTACGTCTTAGGCTATTGTCGAAACGTTCGGGTCCGGGGAACCCCACCGAAACGACTTTGGGAAAAGAGGAGTCGCCACTAATCTTTTTTCTAAGGTGTGATTAGCCACCTAATGATCTCCTAAGCCTAGTTAAATCCAAAGCTCGGCATTGGACCCACTAAACTTAAAGTCCGGTCTTCCAACCTAAATCTAGGTTCGGGAGTCTGTTACATTTGGAGAAGGATCAGCACCCCCAAATGCCCGTCAAATGACGGTACCTCTAATCTAAACTAAGATCTAGTGGGTCTAAAAAAACGGTTGCTTTTATCTTATTTTCGGATGAATGAATACGAATGATGCATGAATTAGTGAATTTTATTTTAATCAGTAAACATCGGTGTACTTGAAATTAACCCGAAACCCTTCCCACACATTATGGGGGTATTTCAGGAATAATTCAATCTCGGAGCAAGGACCAAAAAATTCGTACCCGAATACATTTATTTGGGGCCCACCCGTCATTGTAAACAACTACTGTTTACTGATTCTTACTTAGCTAACTCTCATAAATGACAATTAAGGTGCATGAAAGATTGATTTTATTTACATGCATTAACACAAGTCTACCCAAAGTCAACTCCATAAATCCTTCCCACGCAGTATGGGGGTATTTATGGAATAAATCGGTCTAGAAAGACCTCCCGGAAATTCGTACCCGAGTACATTTATTCGAAAGGTCTTTCATCTTAGCAAAAGACGAATGCTAATACACCAGAAATAGGGCGAAATGATATATAGCGTGTGTATCATGAATGCAGGTGCGCTCTTTTTTCTTTCTACTTTTTACTTCTACGCTAATTACTAAATCCAAAAGGCTTAATGAAACTAATAAAAGAAATCAAAAGCTAAGGGTCGGACTGGACAATTCTGGGGACTTCTGCACACTAAAACAATCAGTTAGCAAATTTCAGGGGGGCAAAAGAAACTCCATATTTCATAAATAAGAGCTAAATTGCATCAATTAATAAAATAGACTCAAGATTAAGGACTAAATTAATTGAATTAAATATAGGAAACTAAATCAAACCTTCAACTAATTCAAACCAAAGATTTAATTTTTAAGTGAATATTAATCCAAATTAATACCTTAATCCCTCTTCTAAGTCATTTTTTCAATTTAAAAAATCAAGCTTTTGATCCAAAGTTTTGGCTTTTAAATTAAAATTAGCCCCAAAATCCTTAAATTTCCAAGCTAACTTTAATTTAAAAATTCAAACTTCGAATTAAACTTTTAATCTTCCCAATTAAAATAGACTTTGAATGGAATCAAGAAATCCATTTGAACGAATATGAACTTAAATGGATCAAACCAAAAGCTTCAATTTTAAGTTAATTTTGACATAAAAACTCATACTTTGACATCTTGCTAATCATTTTTAAAGAAATCCCTTTTTTACAAACGAAATTAACGAACACACTAATTTGAGTCAAAAATCTAACCTTTTAGCTAAAGGACTAATTTTTAATCTATTCATGATCAATGACTTAGACTTAATCCCTAAATTTTAAAACATGATATAATTACCTAAAAAAAACAAGACATCTACATGGAAATTAAAAGGTAAGATTTCTTTTGCTTAAACTTAATATGGGAAAATTTATTTAGGACCAAATTAACTTTAAATCTAACATATTCATCACAAAAGTAAACAAGTAGGCCTCAAATTGAAACAATTAAGCATAAACAAGCCTTAATTGAAATAATCTGTCACACTCAATCCCAAATAGCAGCCAATTGAAACAAAATGGACTAAATTGAAGGAATTGAAAGCAAATTTACCTGATACGACGCCGTTTGGTCTTAGTGCGTACGAGGCTATAAAAGCTTCTTTTTTTCTCTCTTCACTTCAATCTTCTTCCTCTCCCTCAAACCCTAGCCGTCTGCACCGCCGCTAGAAACAGTCCTCGCCGCATCGGAGCGAAGATCCACCGTGGAAAGCCCTTAAACTTTCCAGAAACACTGCATGTCCCTTTCTCCTTTCGAATCCAAGCTTGATTTTCTAACAAATTGGATCAAAACCCCTCAAACTCACTCGAACCCGAAATACAAAAGTCTATGGATCTCTTAAACTACCCGATGGATTCTTCTCAGACTTAGGTATGTTGTTCTCCTCACTATTCTAGAGATCTCTCTGGTTTCAATTTTTTAATCCCTTGCTTAAATGGGAAAAACCCCCAAATTTTTTCGAGCCCTAGTTTTTTTCTATTCAAAGTGTTTGTTTTTTACTTCTCCTTTTTTTAAAAAAAAAACCTCTTTTTCAAAGCATCCGGAAAGAGACCTCTCTCCTCTTCCATTCCTCCCTTCTCTCTCGATTCCTCTCTCTCCCTTATCCTTTTCGGGTAGGTGGGAATTCCGGTTTTTCCGGGATAAACCCAACGACTCTTTGTGAGCTGTCCTCGTACCTCGATCCTCTCTGGATCCTTCTTCAAACCAGAAGGGCTATTTCCCTCGATTCTTTGGCTTTTGACAGTTTCTGTTGTTATAATTCCCTGATATTTGTGAGGTATTTACCAACTTGACACTGTTTCGGCCATTTTGCTTACCTGACATTCTCTTGCTGATTTGGTCTCTTTTGATTTGCATTTGGCTTGGATTTACTCATGACATGTCATCTTTTGACTTTCTTATTGGTGTTTGTCGATTTCTGCTTTACCTTGGAACAAATGGGCCTTTATTCTGTTTTGCTTGCTCTGCTGGTTTGCTACTGTCTTTGGGTAATTCTAATGTATGAATGGCTTGAATGACTATTTTCTGATGAAGTGTCATGAAATTATGTTATGCTAAATTTTAATTGTTGATGCATGCAGAAATGGAAATACTTTTAATGAATAGACTGCCACACTGTGATGTTGGACCACCTTGAGTGTTCATGCATGCTAGGCTAGTCGAAAACGTGAAAATATGCATGCTTATAATGCTAGGTTGCATGCTGAAATGCTTGTTTAAATGCAATGTGTGCACATATTGCTGTGTGAATGCATGCTGCTAAGGATGAATGTCCTGCGAAAGAAATGATATGGAATTGGAGTATTTGGTGTTCTGGAATGATGTTATTATACTGGATTTTTTTGCTTTAAAATGAAATTGGAAGTACTAGTGTTAGATGTATATTTATGCAGTACATGTTGTCCAAAAGGTACTATGCTCATTTAGAAGTAGTCTGATGAACCAACAATGTGGACTGAGGTGGAATGCTTTATTACATGTAATGAATGCTTGTTGAGATGAAAGGTTATGCATGAATGCCTCTATTGCTTACTAAAAAGTGCTTAAATCTCTATATGCTCAAATGATTGTTCTTTGCTTGCCATGATTTTAAGGTTGTGCTGGAATTCAGGGACCAGGAATTAATCCTGAATCCCTTTCCAAATTCGACCGAGAGCAAAAGTGTTCCTCATGTCTGTCTGTTATTTCTTCTGCATGTATCTTGTTGTGAAATTCTCCATTGTTTGCTTGCCCTTGTTTTATGCTCTAATTTCCATTCCTCCCATGCGCAGCCCTGCACATGAGGTCTTTTAAAAGACCTTCAATGCTCAGGTGCATGTTTGTTTGACAGCCCTTTGCATGCTTTTGTTCCACCTAATATTGCTGCACTGCCTTTGCATTAAGCCCTCCGATCTTTTTGGCTTACACCAATTAATGGTGTTTAGTCTGGAGTCTTGGAGGGCACATTAGTTATTGCCCCATTCAAAATCTTGCAGGTTTCCGAGTAACCAGACTGAGTCTATTCTAAAATCCGATCAAACATCTTCTTCTTGTAAGGTGAAGAAAAAAGAACTGCGAAAGGATGCAAGAAGGAAAACTAAAATGTAACACATTTGTAATTCCTAATTTTTGTATGTTTTAGCCTTTTTATTATATTTTTTTGGAAAAATTTGTAATCTAAAATAAATGTATATGAATGAACAAAATGAAACAAATTTCTTCTTTTTTTGTATTTTGTATTTTTTAATATTCTGACATTCTATCTATCATTATTCTACTTAGCAAAGCCATGTGATGCCAAAAGCACACGAAAACGCAAATCCAGTTTATGCGATATTTAACTAATTGCTAAATGAAGGGTTAATTAACGATGAACTAAACCGGATTAAACTACTAAACCGGATTAAACTACCACAAAGCTAAATCACTAAATGAGTATAACAAACCAAATTACTAAATGAAAACGAGATACAATAATACTAAATTACTAAATGCAATTATGCAAAAAAAAAATCCAAAAGTACACATTAAGATTTTTATTTTCAATGCAATCTAGATAACTAAAATGAATTAGCTAATCTAAATTAAAAGTGATCTTAAAATGACCAAAATGCTCCCTAAATATGAAAATGACCAAAATGCCCTTAGTGTAAAAAATGACCAAAATGCCCCTAGATGACCCTAACGCCAATTATTAAGCAAATGTTTTAAATTAAAATTATAGGACAAAAATGGGTGTCTACAGCTATATATCGATTTGGAATAATTTATGATGCTTAATTGATTGCAATCTATTCAAATTCATGCTTTGTGTCTGTGATCCATGATTTATTCGATCAAAATAATTACCTAGAGGAAGAGAACTATGTTTTTAATTAATTGTTTTTCTTAAATTGTTTTCTAGATCTCTAGTTTAGTTTTATTAAATTGTTTTCTAATTTAGTCTACCTATTTTGAAAACCCATAAAAGGTCCCCTTTGGTAAGATTTTCTTTAGTGTAATTTGGCTTTAATTTGTTTCCACCTTCTCTGTGGATTCAACCCCTACTTACCCTAGCTAATATTTATAGGTTTGTGGGGATTTATTTTGTGATTTGTTCAACGACCGATCACATACACATCTTGGAGTTGAAGAAGATCAAGTTGATTCTTGGCGGGTCTTAAGGATAGATTTAAATCTAAAACCCCTAGATTCGTATCAAACTTGAACCCTCACTTTCCATAGGATCTTTCCTAGCTACTTCCCTTGGTGGTGGAAGTTGAGCTTGAATAGCCCTTTGTTGATTTTGGGCCTCTCTAGCTTGTTGAGCATTAGCCAACATATCCATTCTTGTAGACAAGGTTCCAAGTTGTTGCATTAGAATTTGCAACATGGTAGCCATGTTTACTTCCTGATTTTCTCCTTCTTGTTGATTTTCCATTGTACCTACACAAAAGAAAAGTTAGTAGCAAAAATTCCTCACAAGTGTGTGTATACCTTGTTGTGCTTTCGTGTTTGCACTCAACCTATGAATTGGCGGTCCTCTACTCTCTTGATGATCTCACAAGATTATGCCTTACTAGCTTCAATAGGCCTAATAAGAGTAACTGTAAGAGTACTTCTTTCTTCTCGTGACCTACTTGAGGAACAAACAATTAGAAACAACTTATGTGAATCAAATTAAAGTGATCTATAATCCAATTCAAACCACAATTGTAGCCTCCTTATGTCGCCTCAAGCTTGCTGTAAAAATCCAATCAAACAAGCACAAAACACAAATCAACCAAATCAATTAATCAAGAACCCTAGTACCACTTAGATCCAATTTTGTACAACTTGTATCCAATAGGGCCTGAAATTCTTCAAATTAAACCTTCAATCACAGCAAAAGCAACCCAAGAATCTCAAACAAATTGCAACCAATTGAATCAATTGCACAAGAACAAAACCCTAATCCCCATATTCCCAAAATAAGAACACTAATTCTGTAAAAAGTCAATAAGAGCACAAATTTTTTTTTTATTTTTTTCAATATTTTTCCCAGAAAGATCACAGTAAAAGAACTCTAAATCTTAAATTTCAAAGCTTTCTGATCTCAAACAAACCCAGAACAAAAATCACAAGTTTCTGGTCGAAATTTTTTTATTTTTTATGATTTTTCTGATATTTTTCGATTGAACTAATAATTATGAGGACTCCAAATCTGAAATTTCAAGTCAATCGGAGTTAAGATGAATCCACAATAAATTTTCAAAGTTTCTGATTTTTTTTTTAATTTTTTTAACTAGATGAATGAGATGGATGAAAAACTTGATGAATGTTGAATAGAAGGATAGATTTACCGATTGAAGATGACAACCTATGCTCTGATTACCAATTGATACGAATCTAGTGGTTTTAGATTCAAATCTATCCTTGAGACCTGCCAAAGATCAACTTGAACTTCTTCAACTTCTAGATGGGTATGTCGACAACCTTCACTTAAGCAATATTCTTCTTTCGTCGGCGTTAGATCTTCAATTAGACCTGCAATTGTCAACCTAAGATCACAAGATTCACAAACAACCATGTAATCACAACCTAATTGTTTGCTAGGACTCTACAAGATTGAAGAACCCTAAGTATGCTCAAACTAGAACAATGAAGCTAAGATAATCAATTGGGTGAATAAACCTCAACTTTATTTGATAAACTTAACTTGTGTTTACAAGAGCTATTTGAACCCTTATATAGTGATAGGGTCAACCAAAATCCTAAAATAAAACCCTATGGGGTGTCCTAACATAGTAGTCCAAGCCCAACTCGGAAAAGGAATAAAAACAAACTTAAAAAATAAGGTTTTTACCGCAACAACTTTTGTCCCGCAGTTGTATAAGTTCTGGGCCAAAGTTGTCCTGGGCAACAACTTCTGTCCCGAACTTGAACAATTTCTGGGACGAAGTTGTCCTGAAATTCTTGTTCTCTTTTCAACAGGCCAACTTCTGGGCAGAAGTTGACAACATCTGGGCCGATGTTGTTCTGCATTTTCTTAGGTTTCAAGCAAGGTAATGAGTTTCACTTTGGGTGGTTTTTCCTTGCTCAAATCATCTCCAAATGTCTTCAATTCATCTTCAAGGAGCTTCATATCTTCAAGGTGAACTCGAACAGGGCCCATGAGTGCTTCCTTGAATCTCTTAGCTCTTGTTCTAGTCATCGGACCTAATGGCATCTTTAATGGATCAAATGGCATATTTGGCATCTCCTTGGTGATTGGAACAAGTTGTGTGCAATCTCCATGATCTTCAAACTTTTCCTTGCTTCCTTGCCGCCCATGCACATCCTCTCCATGATCTCCATTGTGTTCTTCAAGTCCATGATAAGTCTTTGGCGCATCAGCAACTTCTCATCTTCCAAGTCGTTAACGGTAGGGTTCCCCAGACCCGAAAGTTTTGACACGTAACAATGGAGCAAGAAACACAATTGCTAATGATCCATGATGAAGAACAGATTGGAGGTTGCGAGCAACTATCAGAAGAGCACTTGCACCAATTTTGGGAGAGATTCAACAAAATATGCGATAGCCATCCAAACCATAGGTTTTCTGAGCAAATCCTTTTTAGGGGTTTCTACTCTGATCTAGATACTTCTTGTACGTACAAGATAGAAATAGCCAGTGGTGGAAGTCATCTACATAGTGAATCTTTCTTTTCGAATACTTTTAAGGAGCAAAAGGCGATAATTGAAGAAGAGGTGGCCAAAACCGCAAAGAAATATCATGAGGCATCGATCGTAGCGACATCATTATGGGAGGAACCTGACCAATCTGAACCAAGTAAGGTTGAAGGTGAATTTCATAATGTTGCTGACATCCCAATCATGAAGGAAATAGAAGGAGTGTCAAGCGAAACAAGAAATGGTTTGTAACCATATGAACTTGATTTGCAAGATTCCTTTCAATTTTTCTTCAACGATGAAGATGATGAGCCCTATATGGTTTCGTGATACGAATCTAGTTACCCTCGGTTCAAATCCACCTTTGAGACCCGCCAAATATCAACTTGTATAACCAAACTTCAAGACTTGTATGTCGACAATCTTCGCTAAGTAAACCTCCTTCGTTCGTCGGCCTTAGACCCTCAATTAGACCTGCAATTGAACACCTAAGATCACAAGATTCACAAACAATTAAGCTCACAAGACTTAATTGTTTGCTAGGACTTTACAAGATTGAAGAACCCTAAAGTATGCTCAAAATAGAACAATGAAGCTAAGATAATCAATTTGGGTGTATAAACCACAATTTTATTAATCAACTCAACTTATGTTTACAAGAGATATTTGGGCCCTTATATAGGCACTAGATAACGTAATACCTACTCTAAAACCCCTCCTAAACCGACCTAGCATTGAATGCAAGGATCAAGGGCGGTTTTAGCATAGAACAATCTAGAAACTATCCTAAAATACAACCAATAGGAAAAATAGCAAAGGATTGGACTTAATTAAACAAGGCCCAACCCTAAACAAGGTCCAAACTATATAATTAACTAATCTTAGATAGAATTAAGGCCCATATGGCCGAACTACACAATGTAAGCATTAGGGCTCATCAATTTCAAGTAACGTGCATAACTTGGAATCGATGGGTATATTCCTATGCTTATCGACTTCAATGCTCTCCAATTGATCTTCAATGGACTTCAAGCCTTTAAGATGAGCTCGAACAATGCTTGTTAATGCATCTTTGAACTTCTTAGCTCTTGCTCTAGTCATCGGACCTAAAGGCATCTTCAATGGATCAAATGGCATCTTAGGCAACTCCTTGGTGCTTGAATCATCCTTTGCGCAAACATTAGCATCTTCAAGCTTGTCCTTGCTACTTTGCCGCATATGCTCATCCTTTCCATGATCTCCATTGTCTCCATTGTGCTGTTCAAGACCATGATAAGCCCTTGGCGCATCATTTGCGTCTCTATTCAGAAGTATCGCAAAAGATAAGAAGATAAGAAATAAGAGTGCTGAATTTTGTTGATAACCACTTTGTGGAACATGAAGATCGAGATTTCTTGGGAATCAACAAGTTTCTTGAACATGGATGCTTTGAAGGGATCAAATACGAGGAATGGATATCTATGGATCAATTCTTCTCTGAGGACAAGAAAATTTGCCAAGACGAGGACACTTCTCGAAGGCAAGATGAGCGCAATGCTAATCAAGAATGCCGAAAGCACCCGTTGCATCAACCTCTCACGGCAACAAAGATGGCATTGTCATTCCTAGCCATTCATGGAGTCGCCCTCAACAAAATTGGTGATTTCTTTTCTTATCTCTTCTTTTCGCTTTCATATTTTTTTGTTCATATTCTTCCAATCTCATCATATTTGCTTTATGCTTTGAAGTGGTATGATCCACCCTAACAAAGGGAGATGAAGGAAAGTCTAGCCAAAGACATTAAAGAAAGGTGCTGCTTGGGAGGCAACCCAAGAATTTACTAACATTTTAATTTTCTTTTTAGTTTTATTTTTCTTTTTCTTTTTAAGATTTCATATTGTTGAAACAAAGGCGAACAAATGGAACTTATGTTTTGGACAATTGCAAGAAGAAATCAAATGGAGCTTATGCTTGGAAATAGAGAAGTTTTCTTAAACTCAACTCTATTTATTTTCTTGCACTATATTGCTTTGATTGCTTATTGCTTTGAATGATTGCCTATTCCTTGATTTGAATTAGTAGTTTGCCTTTATTTTCTATGTTTATATGCTTTGATTTGGATCATTATTATGACTTATAGGCTATGCATGCTATGATTGATGCTTTGATTTGCTTGAATTGCTTGATTGGGAGCACATTTTCTTTGTGATTCAAGTCTTTCATTAGCACATTCATTATTTTTAAAGGAAACCACACTTTTTACACGTGTACACATACATGATTTCTCCAAAAATTTCAAAAACTTAAATTTTTTATTATTTGTCAAAATTCATATGCACATACATTGAGGACAATGTGTCTTTTAAGTGGGGGAGAGAGTCTACATGCGTAGATCCATACCATGAAATTTTTCATGCATATATTAAGTAAGTAATTAAATTGATTATGATTGAAGAATGCTTAGAATTTTTAAGGATGTTTTGTGATAAAAGCTTATTTTTTATTGCTTCTATGGTTATCTATTTCTAGAACTTGTGTTTAATCTTGTTGAAATTACAATTTGTAGGGGCCAATTTGTGAATAATGATTTTGGATATTTATGATTTATGGGCTAAAGAGGGTTCAAGCTTTGTGTAAAATATGGGCTTTGTAGAACTTTAAACCCATCACTTGTTGCCCCTAACACAATTATGAGAGTATGATATGAATATGTCAAGAACAAGTGTGGGGGACTATTTATATAAAAGGGTAGTTAAAAAATATTTTCATAAAAGAAGTGTTTTCATGAAAGAGGAGAAGAGGTATTTCCGAGTCACTTTTCCATAGTTGTCACTCTTTAAAACAAAAGGCGTTAGTAACCCTTAAAGAGGATTAGAGGCATGGAATTGCAGAAGTATTGTCCCTCTGAAAAAAAGAGTGCCAGTAGCCTAAAAATAAAAAAAAATAAAAGGGAGTTAGTAACCCCTAATTATGAACACTTCGAGGTTAGTAACCTCAATTTTCTTAAAAATCAATTACCCTTTAAAATTATAAGTGATAAGAACTACTTAATTATGGTTACTTAAGAATAAAGATGCTTGCTATTTCTTGATCTTTTGAATTGACTGGTCTTATTATTCTTTGTTATTTTGATTTCATGATTGAATTGATCCTTGATATATGTATGCATTCAAAATTGATTTTTTTCGAAAGAAAAGAATGATTTTTAAAGCCTTTGAACCAATGTATGTTTATAGCTTATCACTAACCCATGAGTCTATCAAGTCAGTCTTAAACATGTTTGTGGGTGTCGTCCCAGTTAAGAAAACCCTCAGGTGACATAACACATCCTGAGTACCTCTATCAGTCTCAGGTTTAAATGGCTTGCGTCACGTGCTAAGTGCCGCCATACACCTACGAAAGTGGAATCTTTATTTGCATTAGTTTTTGTTTTTGTTTTCTTTGTTTTTATCACTAGTTTGTTAGGGACTAGCAAAGGTTTAGAGTGGGGGAAATTATCATCGAGTCAAAATAGACCCTATTTTTATGATCGTTTTCCTATGCTTTTTGGTATTTATATGTGTGATTTAACCCTATTTTGCAAGTATTTGTGTTTTTAGGTCTTGAAGAGAAGAAAAATGGAAACTTACTGTTTTTCACTATTTTTGGAGCTAAATTGATGACTTTTTGAACAAATATGGGCTTAGCAATTTGGAATGAAGATTTGGAGATTCGAAGTTCGTGATTGAAGATTTATTGAAGACAATTTCAAGAATTGAAGATCATTGAAGAATTATTTCAAGGAGCAAGAATTAAAGATTGAGCTTAAATCGCGAAGGATTGAAGACAAATCTTGAAGAAGTTTGGAAGCCTATGAATTTTGGATATTTTATATGGGATAATATTCAGCCCATATAAGCCCACAATTGGAGTTAAAATCCCAATTTTTGCCGCACAAGTCCAAGGAAATATCCAATTTTCCAGAACCATTCTCTTGCTCTCCCTTCTAAGGTGGATGGAAAAGTTCGCAGCTTCACTTGTTCTTCAGGCATTCCAGTGATCAAAGCACACTTGGTGTAGAAAGTTCGCAGATGCTCAAGTGGATTTTCATGCTCTTCTCCATGGAAAATTGGTAGTAAATGGATCACTCCAGGCTTCAAGTCGTAGGACATATCCATGTCAGGATAATCAATGTAGAGGGGCTTCATCTCACGTGTGAAATTCAATTCCCCTAAAGAACGTGATTGCTCCATTGGATCTTCTTTCTAGATAACAAAAACTTAAAAGAAAAATTAGTAGTAAAAGTTCTTAAACAAAAATTTAAATTAAAAACAGAAAAATAAGAATTTTTTAATGCAAAAAATAAGGATTTTTTTTAACGCAAAGATAAAAGATTTCTTCTTTTTTTAGAAAAAACTAAAAAAGAATAGAAAATTCTTGAGATGATTAAATCTTTGATCTTTTCCTTCCTTCCCCGGCAACGACGCCAAAATTGTGATCTGCCGTCAGCAAATCACAAATAATCCCCACAATTTCCTAACTAAGTACATAGGGCAAGCAGAGGTCGAATCCCACAGAGAAGGGGAATAGACTTATCCAAAGAACAAATCTTCACCAAGAATCACTCAAAAATAGGGGATTAAAACTAACAATTATAAAGAGAAGCAATTAAATAAAAACAAAGCAAACTAAATTAAATCTAAACTATGCCAATTAATAAAGAAAACAATAATAAGAAAGCATACTTCTTCTCCAATGGTAGATTCAATCAATTTAACTATGGATCCTTGATTTAAAAGATGGATTTAATATTTTATTCCCAATAGATAATTGGTCAAGGGAAACCCTAACATGTATTTTAGATAATATTACCTTGGTCCATTTTTATAGCTATTTTCTAATGTTTTTGGGTCTATTTATGCTCTAATATATCTTATTTTGTTAATATTTATGTTTTGAGTCTTTAAGAGATGTAAAATTGGAAATTTATTAATTTTCACTACTTTTGGAGCTATTTTGATGACTTTTTAAACGGATATAAGAAAAGTAATTTTGAATGAAGATTTAGAGATTCGACGTTCATGTTTGAAGACTTATTGAAGAATTATTTCCAAGGAGCAAGAAATAAAGATCGAACTTTAATTGTGAAGGATCGAAGACAAGCTACGGAGAAGCGTAGAAACTTTAGAATTTTGAATATTTTATATGGGATAATACTCAGCCCATATAAGCCCATAATTGGAGTTAAAATCCCAATTTGTGCCGCACCAGCCCAAGGAAATATTGATCGGTCGTTGATCAAATCACAAGATAAATTCCCCACAAACCAATTAACAAATAGATAAACTACTTAGCTAGGGCAAGTAGGGGTCGAATCCACAGGGAAAGTACGAATCAAAGTTAAATCTTACAAAAAAAAATATAATCTAGAAAAGATATTTTTGGGTTTTTCAATTTATCAAATAAGATTAGAAAGAAATCTAAATTAAATAACTATAAAAAAGAGTTTAAGAGAAAAACAATGAATAAAAACATACTTCTTTTCCTTTAGGTAACTACTTTGATCAAGTGAATCATGGATCATGGACACTAAACATAAATTTGGCTTAGATTGCAATCAATTAAGAATTATAAATTACTCCAAATCGGTATATAGCCTAAGACGTAGACATCAACTTTCATTGAAACAAAGTAATCCTCTTAACATCTTAAACAACTCCATTTAAATAATTGGTATAGGAACAGACGTAATGCTAATTCCAACATGCTATGAAAATTAATCTGCATCTCGCTGACAATTAATTACAAATGTTCTAATTGCGGGTCTATCAAACCTTAGAACACGCATTAAGCTTAACTTATCCACATGCATGATAAATGAATACCAAACTTGCCTACGTCAATTTCCATCTCGGCCTAAAGATTTCGACAAGGTTTGATATCCCATTGAACCTAGGACTCCTAGAATTCAATTGTTACTTGGACCAACTTTAACTTGACTCAAGCTACTTGAATCTAACTATAGCATTCATAAATCTCAAAATGAAGCATAAGATGAAGCATAGAGATAAGAAACATATTCAAACGGAAAAAACTCAAATTATTAAGAACAAAAGTCTCACCAATAATTCATTGATCAAAAGTACCTAAGGAAAAGAAATATAAAAGTTTAGCTAGTCATGGATTGCAAGCAATCCATGAGAGACTTACAATGCTAGAGGCCGGCGGCTGCCTCCTCTCTCCTTATCGCAAAAACCTAGAGAAAAGATGTATGATATGCTAGGTTGATGTTATAAGTTGGCTAGGGTTTTCGACTAAAGAGGGTATTTATAGAGGGTAGCTTAGGGTTAATTTAGAGCTAAATAAACCCTAAGGACGTGCTGGGCTGCTCTCCAAGTCTTCAAGCTAGTCCAAATAAGAATTTGGGCTTAATTGGATCAATCCCGCATAAAAGGACAGGACAGTTTCTGTCTGCTGACTTCAGGGGCATTTTCGTCCACGAAAACGGCAAAACTGGGCTTCGACAAACACACGAAAGTTGTAGATCTTGGAGTTAGCTTTCCAACGGCTACTCATACGCCTCAAACGGAGCTCTGGATCAAACGTTATGGCCAAAATACAGAAAGGTCGCCAAAATCTGGAAACAAGTGAAGAGGCTTCAAGGTGAAGACACACAAGGTAGCTGGGTGGCGCGCGCATGGCATGCTACCCGGCTCCCCCTGGGCGCCCATGTGGATGGCCTGTGCGCCTAGGGCATTGCTCTCAGCCCCCATGTCGCCAGCGCCCATGTGCTTGCTGGTGGCATGTCTCTATTAGCGTTGGGCGCCCATGTGCTATGCTTGGCGCCCCATGTGGTTTGCCTCGCGACCCATGTACTCTAGTGTTTTGACACATCTTGACATGTTTCCTTGCCTTGAAATTCAACTTTGCTCCTTTGCTTCAAACTCTTGAAAATCAATCTTATGATAATAAAATTGACTCTTCAAGCTCTTCAATCACGAACATATTGGCTC
Organism: Corchorus capsularis; assembly: GCA_001974805.1. NCBI lineage: Eukaryota > Viridiplantae > Streptophyta > Magnoliopsida > Malvales > Malvaceae > Corchorus > Corchorus capsularis. Next base: position 15,335 of record AWWV01008548.1, read on the forward strand.
CATTCTTCATCCAAATTGTCCTTGGAAAATATTTGTGTAAATAATAATCCAAAAAGGTACAAAAATAGTGATTTTGCACTTTTCTTCACTTTAACACCTATAAACACAAATATATCAAATATAAGGCATAATCAAGCATAAAATACCCTAAAAGCATAGGAAAATGACCATAAAAAGATACATAATTTTGGTCCGATCAAATATCCAATTCCCGCATATTCCTGCATACTAGTCCTATTTGGATTAGGATTCAGCGCAGTTTCAGTAAAAAGCCTATAACTTTTGATCCAGACGTCCGATTTAGGCCTGTGAGTAGGAGTTGGAAAGTTAACTCCGAGATCTACTACTTTGCTTTGAATTCCGAAGTCCAATTCTGCTGTTTTCAAGCCTGAAATTGTTGTCCAAGTCTCTGCACGATTCCAGAAAATTCCAGGATCCGATTTTAACCTATAATTTCGGCCTAGGAAGACTTTTAAGCCAACTTGGAGACTAAGTCAAGTGTTAAACCGACTTAGAGTCCTATTTTAAGTCTAATTGGAGTCTTTAGGTTATTTTTGTACTATAAATAGCCACCTTAGGTCTAGGGTTATGTATGTAGAGTTATTAGTATAGTTTTGAAGATTTGAACGTTTGGAGATAGCTAGAGCCGCCGGCCTCCCTCCCTCCCTCCTTCATCCATAGATAAGTTTTTCTTCTTATTTTTTAATGCTTACTCAATTCATGAGTGAGTAATTCTTTTCTTTTCTCCAATGTAGAATTTAATTGATCTCATGACTAATATCATGGTGAAATTTTGTGCTTATCTATGAAAATTGCTATGGGTATTTCTTATATCTCTATTTTAATTCTATGTTGCTTGTTTTGATTGATTGGAGTCGACACTATCATGATAAATTAAGTTTGCATTAGCTAGATTAGTCTTAGAAACATGCCCATTCAAGTCTAATCGTTTGTAGCAATTGGAAGAGAACATGCCCATTCCTTCCAAGGGATTTAAGAATCAATAGATAATTTAATTGTTTGTTGTGCTTGATCATAAATTACAAAGAACTTAATGCTTTGTTCTTGAGCAATTATTACACCGGATCAAGAGGTAATAGCTTAAAGAATAAAAGGGATAATTCACACCGGATCAAGAGCTTTATCTAATTTAGGTAATTTAGGATTTAATTCCAAACAAACTATCCATTGTTTTGATAATTTTTAGATATCAATGATCCATGTTATTCTTGTCAAGAGGGATATTAATTCTATGTTGGAGGGTTTTTCTTGATTTAAATTGTTTTCTCAAATTATTCTCTGCTTTTTTGCCTGATTGTTTTCTTTAATTTTCTTAATTGCTCTCTTAGTTAATTTTAATTATTTGCTTGATTTAATTTTCACAAGTCTTTTAATTTTGTTTGTTTTGAGTAATTAGAAAAAGAATAATAACCTATCTCTCTATGGGTTCGACCCCTACTTGCCCTAGCTATTTGTAGTTAGTAATTGTTGGGATTATTTTTATATTTGCTGACGACCGATCAATATTCCTTTAAAGCTTTCGAATCTTGGCTTTGATAGATGCCAATTGAGATTCTCCTCTGGTAAGTGTGTTAAAGTCGAGTGATTTATTGCTTTGCAGAAGAATATCCACCATTCTCTTGGGTTGTAGTTGAGTAGAGGCATGATAGAGTGATTTTGCTGAGAAATAGGATTAAGGTGCCTCATCCAAGATCTTGGCGCCGCTATGGATCACGACTGCCGCAGCCCCCTGTGCTTGATGGCATGACGGAGGGTCGTCATGGGTTTGGACTCTTTGTTCACCGGATTCTGCCGTAAGATGTTCTCTGCCACCAATTGATTGAGAAGAGCATCGACTTCTACAACAGGAAATTGGATTGGTGGAGTTTGGATTTTCTGCTGCAACTAGGATCTGATGCCCTTGCAGCTTCTCACTTCTGGCAGGATTGTGAATTTGAAAATTTCATTGACTGGGCTATTCTCCTTGCTGTATCTATGAGCCTTGCGAACTGATGGATGCTTAGGTTCTTGAAATTCCAGCAGCATGTTGTGAATGCATATTTAGACTAGCATGGCTTCTGGATTTTCATCATAGGAATCAAGGGAGGGATCTCGAAATCTCTTGACAAAATCAATGAGTCCCTTAGAGGACCTCTAGGTAGGTTGTGTTTTGAAGTTGAAGTAGAGTGACTCTTTCTTCACTTTGAAAGTGCTTTCGGCAAAACTTCTCTGCCATTTCTTCTCATGTGTTGCTGGATCCGGGAGCCAAAGTGTTGTACCAAGTGCAGGCTCCATTAGTGAGGGATTTGGAAAACTCTCTAAGAAAGCTCTGGGTTGATGGCATGAGGACCCATGGCATCAACAAACTTGCTGACATGCTCAACGGCGTTGCCTTTTCTCCCATCGTACTACGGGAAAGTGACAGCTTTATAGTTTGGCGGGTAAGGTCTGTCCACCAAATGCTTCGAGTATGGAGGATCCTTCATGAACTGAAAGGATGAGTATGAAGATTTTGCCCTCTCCCTCTCCAGTAGGATAGTAAGGTCGGAGAGGGTTGCATAGCCTTGGTAAGGCTCATTTTGCTGCTGTGTCGCGGTGGTGTTCTATGGTGGAAGATCGTCACCACCTGATGGAGTAAGACGCCTGCTGCCGCCTTGGGATTGGCCTCCATTAGTGGTGTGAGGCCTTGTTTCTCGGATGGCTTCGAGCAACTCGAGTTGGCTCTGGTAGATGCCACGAGCTAGTTCCACCATGATTTCAGCAGGGTTTGGTGGATCCTGCTCATGTGCAGTTGAGTTCTCCTGCTACTAGTTTGAGGATTCTTCTTACACCTCATGTACATCTTCGATATCAGCAGGAGGATTCTGGTTGTTCTGTCCGACAACTCTCGGTCTCACCATCTTGATTAACTATCGACCTTCTAAAGGCTCCACAGTAGAGTCGCCAGAAAATATAGGAGCCTTTTTGTGTGATTGGAAGGCCTGGTGCAGCTCTCTATTGGATTCAAGTCTAGCCCAAATTTCCCAGAAGAGAAATCAGGTTTCACAAGATGGAGCCCAAGATTTACAAGTGAAATCTACTGCCCAAAGAACAATCCGTACAGCAGGAAAACAGAGCAACTTCAGCTTTTTAAAGGGAAGAACTGAGGAGGATGAAAAAGAAGAAGAACAACAGCAAAAACGTATTTTCTTCAAGTAAAAATGAACCAAAAGCTTCTCATTAATTTCAGAACTTGTGGGTAACAAATTGAAAGTGGGATTTGGGAGAAAGAAGAAGGAATCTAGTAAGAACAATGGAATCGAAAATGAGCTAGTGACGATGGGAGGAAAACACTGATTTGAGAGGAACCGAGATCAATACTAGGTCTCTAATGATGATTTTTGATATGGAGAGTATATGATGCCCTTTCTGCTGCTGGAGGTCCTCTTTTATAGCCTCCTTTTTGCCCGGTCGGAAATGCTTTGCCCAATAGTCCATCGGCTTGGAGTTCTCTCTGGTTTGGAATCAAATCAGAGGAGTGAGCATCTTCTACCCATGGCAAAGAGAACCTTCAATTTGAGGATGGTAATAATGGCCATTTCCATGTTTTAAAATTAGTTATGTTTGCCTTCAAGCAAGCATCACTATCGGCACCTCGTTTCTCTTCTCAAGAGTAAGATTCCCCTAAAGTCAAATTAGCCTTTTGGATTCCACTTTCTGTAGCCCTTGATTACCCTTTTTGTGTTAAAGACCAGCCGCCAAAAATGGTTGCTCCCTCCAAGAATGGTAATCAAAGAAGATTTCTTCCTCTTTTGCCTCCAAGCCACAACTCCCAATTTGTTTCCCGTCATGGGCTTGGTCCACGATTAGTCCTGCAATGAAGATTAATTAGCACTAAACTCCTGCCATAAGTAGATAAAATTAGGGAAATTCGAATTAAGTAAAATTCTTCCCTTATATGCTTTCCGCAGTAGGAAATTCTGACATGATGTAGCAGGAGACTGAGATATTATGCTTTTTGTCTTCATGCCTTTTGGCTGGTTGGTGAGGTGGCAAGGCCCTAACGTTTCATGCCTTTTGGGCCTGAAAAAAGAATAGTGAAGTAGCAAGGCCCAACGTTATATGTGTTATGGGCCATTGCTATGTATAAGTAAGTAAATCGATGGCAAGGCCCAATGTGTTACATATGTTATGGACCTTTTCCATGTAGAGAAATTTGCCCTTGTGTTACATGTGTTTAGGGACTTTGATATATAGATGACTCTGTGTTATAAATGTGCTTGAGGACTTTGAAAGAGAGGTGCCCCTATGTTATAATTATGCTTGCGGACTTTGATATGGATGTCTCTGTGTTATAAATGTGATTGAGAACTTTTAGAGAGAATAGCCCCTGTGTTATAATTGTGTTTGGGGACTTTGATATAGATGCCTCTGTGTTATAAATGTGCTTGAGGACTTTAGAAAGAGAGCTGCCCCTATGTTATAAATGTGCTTGGGGACTTTGGGGAGAGAGAAATGCCCTTAGGGATGTAAGAGATATAAATATGGGGGGATAGATGACCCAACCTTGAGTATGCTTGGTGGGCTTTTATGGATCTTGGATCATCCCCATTTTGACCACTAACAAGGCAAATCATCAAACGTCTTAAATACACGCGAATAGAAAAAGTCCACTAGCGAAACAAACTTTTTCCATTTTAATTTGAGATAAGACCGAAGAAATTGACCTCACCTTATTTGGAACAACCATGAAAAATGAAATATAATGACCTCTTGTTTAGATTGTTATGCAATATATGAATTTTATAAGCATTTTCAAAATTTACGAGGAATAGTTGAATGAGAAACATATATCACATATAGAAGCAGTATAATCATATTTCAAAATTAAATGCGGAGCTCAGACTTACAATTCCCGTCACAATAGTGGATCTTCATTACCATTCTCCACAAAGAACCAACTCACAATTGGAAAGTGTCAATGCAACAGGAAATATTAAATACTATCAAGCAAGAATATCAAGATCTCTGTGAAATACACCAGAAACAACTTCCAATAAGTACACAAATGACAGATCAGGGATTTTCCTGCAGCTTCTGTATTGAGACCTGCTGAAAACCAACACCTTAAAGTCAACTTACACCTCAATCAACAATCAACAATTCTTATGAGAGGTTTCAAGAAGACTCTTTCGAACCTTTAAACCCCCCATTTCCCCATAAATTTTGTGTAGTATGTTCAGAAAGACTTACTCTAAGAGCCATTTTCTCCAACTTATTGATTAAAAATAAAATTTTCAAGCAGCTTAAAATTGAAAGAGGCTTGTCAGAAGCAACACCATTGATTTGTAACCAAAGGTGGTCTACATAGGAGTTAGACAAAGAAAAGAGGAAAAAATGAAGCTCACATCTTGAAAAACCTAGTCTACTAGAATATGGAATTGATAATACATAATTTTTTAGGTGAATATATTTGCACATTGCAATATCCAGAGACCTGTAGTCCCTTCAATGTTGTCCATTCTGTGTTATGCATCTTAGGGTCAAATAATATCCGTACACATATTAAATAGTTAACATCAAAGAAAAACCTGACGATAAAAACTAAAAGAATTAGATCACCCCCCAGATCACTAGTGATCAAAGATTACATGGGTTTATGGTGGTAATCCAGATCACCATTGGAGGGGTGATCAGGGGGTAATCCGGATTACCACACCAAACCAAAAAGTGTAACCAAACGGGGTGATCTGAGATCACCTGCCAAGATCACCACAGGTGATCAAAGATCACCCCCAACCAAATGCCCCCTAGGTGTATGGATTACAAAATGATTGAAATTAATTTAAAAAGGAGGATAAAAAAAAACTTTGTTCTACCAGGCTGTTACCCTATGTTAATCTGCGAAGTTTAAGTCTATGCAAGAAACAATTACAAATTCTGAAAAAGTGCAACCAAGTAATCAAACTTAGCAATGCAAAATGACAATATATATGTCCCCTTATCTTGGTTTATCTAATAACAGATAGCAACTAATTTCCATTTAACGACTTGGCTGTATGACTAAAGCTAATTCAAAGGGACCCTAAAACAGTGCCACCTCCAAATCGCACAATGGTTTTAGATAGGGGGTTACAAAATACCGCCCCCTTTTTATTAGCTACTGCCCCCCAGAAGACACTTTTGCCATTTGCTTCGTTTTCTTAAAACTTTCTAACTTTTCAAATCTTCTGAAACCTTCAAACCTCAAATTTTCAAGTAAATCATGGCGGATTTCAGTATGTAATTTTCTCAAAAAAATTTGAAAAAAACAGGCCGATCTGGGCTCTGCCATGACTGAGGCGTGCCCGGATCGCGCCTTTGCCATGGTAGAGGCGCCACTGGAAGGCACCCCGAGGTTTTTTTTTTTAATTTATGATTATTAATTTAAATTTTGAAATTGTTAAATTAATTAAGGTTAATTAGTGTTAAAAAATTCAAATCATGATTTTTTTATTTTATGATAATTATTATTATATAATTAAAATTACAAATATAATAATTATTAGTGTTATTATTAATATTAGTATTATTTATTAGTACTAGTTAGAATTGATATTAGTGTTATTATTAATATTAGTATTATTTAATATTAGTATTATGAATTTTTGTAAAATTTTTGATTAATTAGTGTTAGTTGAAATTAACAAATTAGTTATTTCACAGTAATTAACACTAATAAACTAATTAACACTATTTAACCTTAACCTTAATTAAATTTAACAATTTCAAAATTTAAATTAATAATCATAAATTAAAAAAAACTCGGGGCGCCTCTCCCATGGCAGAGCCCGGATCGGCCTTTGTTTTCGATTTTTTTGAAAATATTACATACTGAAATCCGCCATGATTTGCTTGAAAATTTGAAGTCATTAGTTTGAAGGTTTCAGAGGATTTGAAAGGTTAGAGAGTTTGAAGAAAATGAAACAAAGGGCAAAAGTGTCAAAAGGGGGGCGGTAATTAGGAATTCAGTTTTAGATATTAACTAAAGTAGTGCCACCTCCAAATCAGACTAACTTTCAATCAGTTAAAACTAAGTGTCAATTTTGCTTATATTTTTAGTCTAACTGCTAATCTGAATTCAAATTCTGTTTAACATCTTGTAAAATATAGAAATCCAATAAGCAAGCAATCAAACTAAAAATTGAAGATTTACACCGAAAGGGGGAGAAATAATAAAATATAAACAAAAGATCTATATCAATACACATAAAAAATGAGTTCTTAATAAATCCATTCTATTAGATGATTCTTAAATATGTTAATGTTTCAAAAATGGTAAAGTCTCTAAACTAGCCATTATTGTATACGAACATCAAACATCTTTGACTTATCATGACATCATATATATAAATAAAAAAATATTAAACATCGCTTTTTTAGGTCGAACTGAAGTGGTAAACTAACCTGAAGTCCCCATTCTATTTGTAAAATATTGTCGGTAATGATTCCAAGTAAAGAAAAGAGAATGTACCCCGGTTGCTTCCTTTGCATCAAAAAGCATCAGGACAAACAAATAGCAAGTAAAATGCGAAAAACAAATGAACTCTATATCAAAAAGCAAACCCACAAAGAAATGAGGGAGTAAAATAAGAAAAAAATTAAAAAACTGACCTAGAATCACAGAAGGTGCGTTCCTCAGATTCATCTTGAGGACCTAGGTTGTAAGATGGGAGATCAGGGAGAAGAAGAAAGGGACCAAAATTTGTCCATGATAAAACCCATTAAATTTCAACAAGAACAGATAGAAGATCAGCAAATACCCATTCCTGTCAAAAAAAGAAAAAACCCCAAAAGCCCTTGATTTTTTCTTCTTCCAGGTAAAAAAACACCAAACCCATAATGAATTGAAGGAATCTTGAATGCAATAATAAAAAGAGATTTCTATAGAGAAAAGAAAAATGAAAAAGAGAACGAAAAGGATGAGAAGAGGGAATGAGAAACAAAAGGGGAAAAATGAGAGAAAATTCGAAATCAGGAAAGAAGAGAAAGAAGACGACTAAAGTTGGGAGCAGGTAAGTGGATAGGAAGGGAAGAGGAGGAAATCACGGGAGTAGTACACGATTAGGTGAAGATTGAACAGAAAGAAATCAGAGGAAGGATCTCAATAGAAGATTTTTTGAACCTAATCAAAAGAAAGGGGACCGAAATTTGTCCATGATAAAACCTATTGAATTTCAACAAGAACAGAGGGAAGATCAGGAAATACCCATTCCTGTCAAAAGAAAAAAAAACCGCAAAAGCCCTTGGATTTTTCTTCTTCTAGGTAAAAACACCAAACCAATAATAAATTGAAGGAATCTTGAATGCAATAATAAAAAGAGATTTCTGTAGAGAGAAGAAAAATGAAAAAGAGAACGAAAAGGATGAGAAGAGGGAAGGAGAGACAAAAGGGGAAAATGAGAGAAAAGTCGAAATCAGGAAAGAAGAGAAAGAAGGCAACTGGAGTTGGGAGCAGGTAAGTGGATTGGAAGGGAAGAGGAGGAAATCACGGGAGTAGTACGCGATTATATGAAGATTGAACAGAAAGAAATCAGAGGAAGGATCTCAATAGAAGATTTTTTGAACGTAATCTCTCTGATTGAAGCTGAATCGAGAAATTGTATCAAAATTGGATAAAAGTTAACTTGAAATCGGGTCTCAATTTGGAGCGCGAATCGGTCCATCTCAATTGAAGTGACTGAATATTATTGGATGATTGAATAAATTACAATACCTGAATTGGAGAGAAAATTGGACTGTTTATTTAATTGGGGGATGAATAGTAATTTGGCTATACTCTCTTTAAATATAGTTTTAGATTTTAAATTTTAGACATCATAAACTACATTCTAAAGATAAGCGTAGAATAGGTGTTCATGCACATACGTCTATCAAATTCGTCAAGAAATTTTAGATAATGTCCACCCGATATGGTTATTGATGTCCACTGTTAATTGATTAATTCAACATTGTGCCCTTAGGACATCGTTAAATTATAAAAGATACTATTTGCACCCTTCAAAATATTTCTACATTCGTCGCTAAAATCAGTATATCAATTACCTTTAGGAAAAATATATATGACGAATTTCACATGTTGGCCCTCCTTTTTTTTTTTTGGTAGAAAGCCATCCCTCCATGGAGTGACTGAGCATCCAAAATCAAGCTTGAATGGGGTATTTAGCGGACACTCCAAAATCATCCAATCCACATGTAAATAAAGTATAGTATCTAGAGCTAGCAATTGGGTGGGTTTGGGGCTCGGGCTCCGTCAGGTTCGAGTATTTTCGGGTATGGTCTCGGGTTGGGTGCGAGCTCGGGTCAGGTTCAGATTCAGGTTCCATTTCGATTCGGTATTCAGAGTCCGATCTGGGTCCGACTTATCCCGGTTCAAGTGCAAGCTCTTTAAGATTTTTTAAACAAAAATTATTGTTTTATCTTTTATATTTATAAGTTTATTGATAATATAATATAATAATATAACATAATTATCAATATATATATATATATAAAGATTGAATATTTGTTAAAAATTACTAATGAAATGATTAATAACAAAAGAACAGTCTCATCCTCGGAGACAATCAGAGAGTCACGAAATCTTGACAAGTCGTTGAAAAATGAAAAACCTTTTTCGGAATGACTATGGTCACATTCACCATTCGGAAAGACTATGGTTACATTCACCAACCATTATTAATTGGCGTGCATAGTGCAACATTTGAATTGACTGAATTAAATAGATGATACATATGGTTTAACAATAATTTAAATTAATTAATACTAAATTATTACAAATTAAAACAAATTAAGCATTAAACTAAACAAATCATTAAAATGAAAGCCTTAAATTGACTTTCATATTAAATAAATTAAAAGCTGATAGACCCTTAATTGAATCATAAAAGAACGTTGGGGACTGAATCATTGAATTGTGAATTATGATCATTATTATATAAATTTTATTATATTTATATATATAATAATAGTTTTATTTAGTATTAAAAGAAAATGTGATTATTCTAGATAATAAAATCTTTTATTTTATAAATTATTATTGAATTCAAATTATTTCAGCTTCGGGCTTGGATTGGGTACAGGCTCAGGTTGCCTCGGATTCGGGATGTTAACTTTCTTGGTCAACTCAGATTTGATCAGATTCAGACTCGAACGGGTTCAGACGAGTTTCAGGTTTAGTGTTTATTTTGCCAGCTACTAAACCTGAATATTCCCGTGGACTTATTTGTCATTTTAAAAAATATCGAGATACTTCTCCGTAATTTCAACCCCTCGAATTCACCGTTGTCTACCCATCACCAAAAACCCAAAACTCTTATCAGCTTTTTAGTAAACTGTAGCTCAACCCTTGACCTCCAGATTGTCCAATGGCGGCTCCTTTCTCAACCCTGGTACTCTTATAGTCATATGCATCTTCCACTTCATTCCATTTCTTTCTTTTTACTTTTTGTCTCTAACTTGTTTGTTTTTGCAGTCAAATGTGGGTACCTTGTCAGGTCCAAGAAGCCTCTCCAAGAACCAAACACTTAGCCCAGCATGTGGTGCCCTTAAGCTTCCAGGGAAACTCTCGATTTCCTCCAACATTTCATGTTCTTCTTCAAGCTTCTTATCTGGGTCCTTCCGTCTTCACCCGCATGCTTCATCTCCCAGGAATTCCCCTGTTCTCCGCCCTGTCCGGGCCAGTGCTGAGGTTAGGGTTTTCCCTTTATTCTGTATCTGATTAATATGCAGTGAATTAAAATGGAAAATCATGGTTTTAACGCATACACTCTTATTGTGGTGTGTAGGTAGCAACTATACAATCAAAAGTAACTCACAAAGTGTATTTTGATATAAGCATCGGGAACCCAGTGGGGAAAGTTGCTGGTAGGGTTGTGATTGGATTGTATGGTGATGATGTGCCCCAAACTGCTGAGAATTTCCGTGCTCTATGCACAGGTTGTTAATTTTGTTTACTTTTACACTTAAATTTCAAAAGAAAAGAAATAGGAGCAAAACGGATGGTGTAGTCATTTGATTTAACAAAGTTTTTGGAATCATAACCCGAATTTAATCTTCATTTTTGTGCTTCTTGTTTCAGGAGAGAAGGGCTTTGGTTATAAAGGTTCAACATTCCACCGTGTCATTAAAGATTTCATGATTCAAGGAGGGGACTTTGATAAAGGAAATGTGGGTGCTTTCCTCAAACTACCTTTTTTTCTTTTAGTAGTTTATAGCACTATTGAGTATGCTTTCATTGATATTTGAAGCCACTTTACTTGCAATTTTTTAAACTGAATTGCTGGCATTAAAGCACAATAATGCTGCAAGGAATTAAGATTAATGTCCTTAAAACAGTAGCCTTTCCTTTCTCTGTTGTATCAAAAATTGCATAGGCTGACAAGAGGTTCTAGTTTCTGCCTCCCTTTGTTTGTAATAGCTTTGATTAAGTCTCTTATCCCGCTTAGTTCAACCTAGTGAGTTTTAGTTTTCTCTTATTAATGCTTCAATGGACCGGAAATGCATCCTTGAGGTTCTGATAAATTTTTGTTACTTAAAGTAGCAGTGCAGGATTTCAATTGACTGATTTCCTAGTCTGGCACGCATTTTCTCCATGTCAATGTTGATGGATTGTGCTTCATTTACTTTGTAATTTGATGTTATGAATGGAATTTATTTCCTTTAATCAATTAGGGTATCTTTGGTCTAAATCAGCAGACCCTGGACATGATCTCACCTTGAGTAAGGCTAGAAAAGATAAAGCTCTTGGCATCTATTGGGATATACTCCCTCTGTCCCATAATATAAGTCCATTTTAACTGTATCACAAAGTTTAAGAAAAGTAGTTACAACTCTAACTTCCATAAATTTTTATCTTCTCTTTCCAATTTTATCCCTCTTCTCTCTCCCCCCACTAAGTCTCTCTCCTCCCACTTGCTCTCTCATAGTCAATACATAAATTAAATTTCAACTAAATTTCTACTACCACTAACAAGGGTAATTTAGATAACTTAGGTAAAAGTTGCATTGGGATTTAAAAAGTGACTTATATTTTGGGACAAATAAAGTTTCTAGAAGGGGACTTATAATATGGGACAGAGGGAGTACATGTCAAGGAATATGATGATCGTAGAACTATATGTTGACTAGGGTTTATGCACCATGTAAATTCACTATGGAAGGCTGTATAGCAACTTTCTGATGCATAAGTTGATAGCTTTTACATGCAAACTTAAACATTCTATACTTAGAAGCTAAAGTATGTAATGGAATTAATTATGCATTTCATTTTAATTGTTTTGTTGTATGCCTCCTGAAGAATAATATTTGTATTACCTTAAAAGACATTTCAGCTAGCAGGAATTTTCTTTTCATTTAATCCATTTTCATCTTTAATTTAATTGAATATGGCAAATGCTTTGGCAGATTCTTTGACAGTATACTTTGCTTCTGCCTAAAAATCCCTTCGGTTGTGCCTGCATTTGTTTTTACATGGGGCATTAATATATCAGCTTCTAAGATAATTTATCATCTTCTAACACTTTAGTTAACATTTGAAACTTGTTGCAGGGAACTGGAGGCAAAAGTATATATGGCCGTACTTTCAAAGATGAAAATTTCAAATGTAAGTTGATTCTTGCATTTATATCATATTGTGGCATTTTTGAAGTCAAACCATGGCACGTCCTTGCACTAAAAAAATTACTTGTATGAGGTTTTTTCAGGGTGGTGATCAGGATCATCTAACTAATGTTGTCTTATGATCCATGTTTCATTTTATTACTTGCACAATTTTCTGGCTATGTAGAGCCAGTAATCAAACTGTAGTTTGTTAGGAACTAGTGAGAATGCATTCAAATTTCTGCCTTTCAAATTTCCTGTATGTTTATGATTCATAGAATGCTCTGCAGTAACTCATACTGGACCAGGAGTTGTTAGTATGGCAAATGCAGGCCCCAACACCAATGGCAGCCAATTTTTTATCTGCACTGTCAAGGTATGTTTAATCCTTTCTTTTTTTTGGTTCATACTTGCTACAACTCCACATGTTTTGTCTTGTGTTCAACATTGCCAGCATAGTTGTAGCTTCACATTCACAGACACAAATTTGAAAAATTGTTCATGTTGTGGGACAAGTGATTGATAGAAAGAATCTTAGAAGGGATTTAGGGGAAATAAGAAATTAGATAGAAGCAAATAGGGAGGAACAGAGGAAACTAGGGGAAACAAAAGAACATGGGAGATAAATAGAAGAGTAAATAGAGAGAAATCACAATTTTCAAAATCTCAAATTCCATAATGCAAAACCTGATGAAAACTAAAATAATATGTATTTTATAACCAAACACAAAACCTTAACAAAACTAATATAGCAAACATAACCCTAAAACCTATTACTTAAGTATAAGTAAAATGGTATAAAATAAACTAAGTAGCCTGAATATTAGTAGAATAGCTTACAATCAAACCCTTAAGATATGAGGAAGGTCCTAAATAACATAAACCTTAACTAGCATATTCTCATCGTCCATCACTTCCTGTTATTCCTACCTCATGATCACTGTTTGTCAATTTTTCATGTGAAGTTTTGTTGAAATTGGTTTTCTTTTTCCCCTCTACATATGTTGTTTCTCTTCAGTTGACCAAATTTTTGTAGAATGACTTTACATTTTCCTGGCCATCATTAGATTTTTGCTGATAGAACCGAAGTAAAATAGCAAGTAAAACCCTAAAGCCTATTATTAATATAAGTAGAAGTACTAGTTAATGTAAAGTAAACTAAATAGCCAAAATATTTGTAAAATAGTTTACAATCAAACCCATAAAAATATAAGAAATGTCCTGAATAACTTAAACCTTACTTAGGTTGTATATTCTCACCTCCATCACTTCCTGTTATTCCTGCACGTCATGCTTGTTGTTTGTAAATTTTTCCTGTGAGTTGTTAAACTTAAAAATGTTACTCTCTCTTTGGTGCTACATGTGTCGTTTCTCTTTAGTTGACCATATTTTGTTGAAACATTTTCCTGGCTAGCATATAATGTGAGAAACGTAAATAGATTTTTGCTGATAGAACAACATTTTGATTGTCATTTAATTTTTATGCACAATTTGTGTATCCGCTACAATAATCAATCGTCTAACATGTGGAAATTGAGTTCTGCGGTAAATCCCATTCCAAATATTTAATTTAGAGACGACCTTCCTCTGAAATTCAATACTATTCAAGCCTATACTTTCTGAAGGTATCAATTGCCTTCATATATAACCAGCATCTCATAATTGACTTAGAATAGACAAAATGAATATCCAACATTGTAGGTTTCAGTTAATGTCTACATTTGGCTGCTGTCAACATTTTCTCCATTTTTACAGATTGATTTACTTGAGTTTAAGAAGCAAGGATTGTAGTTACATTTGTTTACTGTGTGGAGTGAGTGAGTGTGTGTATGTGCTGGTACGTGCATGCTTGCATGGTGGCTTGATGATGATGGTTTAGCAATAAAGAGGAGCTATTCACGCGGTGATTGTCTGTTGGCCAGGTCTTGATGGTCTATCTATTTCTGTTGGCATTTGGTAATTATGAAGAGCTAGCTACTCTTAGTACATGCATTGTGATTCCATTGTTGATATATCTGTTCATATCTTGGCAATTTGCAGACTCCATGGCTGGATCAAAGGCATGTTGTGTTCGGGCAGGTCTTGGAAGGCATGGACATTGTTAAGCTTATTGAATCACAAGAGACTGACAGAGGAGACCGTCCTAGAAAGAAGGTGGTTATCAGTGAATGTGGTGAGCTTCCAGTGTCTGAAGCCTGATAATAGCTGTTCATTTTTTACTTGTTTCGAAACGTCAGGCTAGTTTACCTAATTCAAACGGCTCTAGATGAAGTGAATTTTGATTTTCTAGAGGTGCTTTTCTTAATCACATGTATGAATATGAGAAACGATGATTGGGATAATAGATGGATTGTAAAACTATTGCCTACTCAAACATAACAATGTTTTATTGCAAATTAGGGTAGAGCATGGGTCGGTTTCGGTCGGTGCGGTTTGAGATTTTGAAAATTTTATCAAAAACCGATTGTCCCAAATTTTCAACCGATCACCGACCGACGGTGGACAATAACCGATTATCACCGACCGACTATGGATCGGTCGGTGATGTCGGTTTGGTCGGTTTTGCAGAAACCGACTTATGAATCAAATTACAATGAACAATTCAATTACATAATATAAAGAAGGCTAACCAAGCTATATAGAATATAGATATAGTAATTAGTACGAATTAGTGAGTGGCTGCTTGATGCCATTCTTTTTGTTCATAAAATACAAATACAATAGTCTTTTGTTAATACTTAATATGCCCAGTATAAGTGACAGCTCTCCTAAACTTTTTTTACTAGTGTGAGAGCTTTTACTGTAAAAGCAAGCTTAGTTTAGTTTAATAGTCATTTTGAAATGGCAGGAAAGCTATTTCAAACTTTATTTTATATATGTAAAATATATATATATATAAATGTAACCAACCAATCTGCAACCAACCAATCACCATTTCTTTTGATTTCACCAATGAACTATTCCAGCAGCAGCAACCAGCAAAAATAGAGCATGATGGTGACACATTTACAAAGACCACCATAATAACAACCATAATTACAAAAAGAATTACCAAGCAAGCATTTACAAAATATGATTTCCAACTCTTTAATCCCATCAAAATCAGCAGCACCAGCAAGTAAGCTAAAACCACATATGACGTATCTAAACAAAAATCAGAAGCTGCAATTAGTAAGATAATTAACACAAATACACAATTGATCAGGCATTCAGGCTTATAGAGTTATAGTTAAACTTAAACTGAAAAGAGTTAAACTCTAATCTATGTTAGCTTCTAACAACAATGGTTCATTCACATCAGAATTGCACATAGTGATTAAATTAGTTGAGATTAAAGCATGTTATTTTTATGGCTTATTTTTAAGTTCTAATAATGTTTCATGAGCCCAGCACGAAAGGTTCATTTTATTAATTATTAAATAATTAAATACACTTATTTTTTTAATAATAATAATCGCAATTAATCTATAAAATAAAAATCAACAATAGTCGATATATTATATGCTATACGCCTATACCTGGTAGCATATTAACTTTTGATCATGTTTCCATCCACAGGAAGAACAACTTATACATAACATAAACCCCAAAAATGAAAATACTTTTTAATATAAATATATCTAATAATGTGCTGGAAGACTATACTCAGAACTTAACAATTATACAAATGTCAACTTTGATATAACTTTCATGTCATGTTACTTTCGGTACATCACTTTCCAATGTTGCAAGAATTATAAGTAGACAATTACAGCTTCTGACATGAAAAATCATCAACTAAACTAAGCCCATGAAGCAGAGAGCCTCTGTTGTCAATACATATATACACAAATTAGAAAAGCCACAGTCTTTTTGCG
>AWWV01008549.1:0-27492 GCA_001974805.1 Corchorus capsularis
AAAACCGAAACCCTTAAGCTTAAAGCTTGTTTGAACTTTGATTATGCAAAACCAAAACCTGTTAAAGACAATAACGATAGAAAATTAAACCCTAAAAGAACAAAGTAATAGAGGAAATGAATAAATCAGTTATATACATTAAATACAAAATGGAATTGAAGGGAATTGACATATTTCACATACCTTTGCTACTTCTGGGGTTCACTGAAGTCGATTTACAAATTGGGAATTAGGGTTTCAGAATTTCAACCCATCAATTGAAGAGAACACGAAGAGAAAGAGGAAAATCCGAAAATGGGGAAAGGATATTGTCTTGTTCAAGAAAAATTTAGGGGAAAATTGAAATTAGGGTTCATCGAAATTTGCTAAAAAGAAGAGGAGAAAAGTTTGTTTTCTTTTCGGGAAACTGGATTTCCTTGGACGAAGACTACATCTGGTAACCAATTTGATCGAAACTTGAACCTAATTGAAGAGTTTAAGGTGAAATCAGAGAAGGGAAGAAGCGAACTGCGGGAACTAGAGAGAGAAGGAGAAAGAATATCGAGAGGAAGAGAGAGAAAGGAGAAAGGAGAAAGGAGAAAGGAGAAAATGAAAAAAAGAAATCAGATTAGGTTTTCTTACTCTTCTATTTATATTTTAGGAATATAATTTATATAATATAATATATTAATAATAATAATAATAATAATAATATTATTATTATATATAGTTAAATAGTCGGTCGGTTCTCGGTCGGCTTTTAGCCAAAAATTTTTTAACCGAGAGCCGAGCCGACAATGCTTATTTCTCGGTCGGTTATAAACCGCACCGAGAAATAGCTAGATAAGCCGAGCCGCCGACTAGTCGGCTTGGTTGGCTCGGTCAGTTTTCGGTTCAACATGCTCTCCCCTATTGCAAATGATTGTGCTTCCATAAATTTAGCTACTAAATGGACGCGCTGCATTGTGTGAGCCACTTCTGGATATTGGAATGGACAAGAAATACCCTGAACTAAGTCAATTGTGATCGTACTACTTTTTGACACTGCAATGTATGTTATGTATGATTTCTAGCAGTAAAGAGTCTTGGCGAAGTAGGAAGGAAGCCTTCTTCAGGAGACAAAGATAGATCTAGTAGGATCATATATTCACTATAATACATTATACTGCCTGTTGGACATTTTGGTTTTACACCCATGATGGTCCAGCCCAACAAAAGAATTATCTTGGTAATTTAATTTTAATTAAATTAACAAGATAATAAGAAATAATTAGAGATAATTTCTTAATAAAATTCCTTGGGAATTATATCAGAAATTATCTAAGAAGTATTCAAGTGGAATACAACCACTCATATATAAAAGAGAAAATAAAACTATGTTAGTTTTAATCTCTTGTTTTTCCATCAGAAAGTTGAGAACTTTCTACATAAAAGTTTCTCCCTCCATTGTTAAGATTTTGCACTGTGAAGAGTGAGGTTTCTGCTCATACCTATAGAAGAAGTAGACCACGAGTATCGAAGATCAAGAAACACCGTAATCGACCCACCAAGATCCTGATTTGATTTCTTTTAGTTTCCGCAAATTATTTGATTAACATGATTAAATGTTTTAATCCATGTTTTGATTGCTATGCTCCATAGATTATGTTATTCGTACATTGGTATCCGAGCTTAATTGGGTATTTTCGTGTTTGTGATCTCAATTGATGGTTTTTTGGTAGGTTTTTTTGTTTTAATAGAAAATCATGCAATTAGGCTTTGATTTTGTAGTGATTTGATCATAATATGAAGTATATATGACCTGTAATTTTCGAGATTTAAATTGCTTATATCGATGGAGATATCTCGGGTCATGCTAAAACCGTGAATTTCGATTTTCTTAAACTGTAAATTGATGTATGAAAATTATACCATTAGAATCCTCGTTTAATAAGCTTTCCATCGGTATGTTATTTGCGTAAATCGGAATTCTATGTTAGGAGAATTTCGTTTTTTAACTTTCAAGGACTTAATTGAAAGGGACTTATTTGAGAAGAAAATAAATCTGGAGGTTCAGATTTAATTGAAAGCGCACAAAACCTATCCCACTTTCCTTGGTGGCGCGTGGGACCCACCACTTGACCAAATAGGCGCGCTGAGAGCACCAAAAGAATTCGGCAGCCACCAGGAACAACTTTCATGTTGCGACCGAGACTGATTCTACCTCGAAGGTGGCATGTGGTTTGCAAGCGCCTCTCCGGGAGAGAGACTGATAAAAACAGTTTTAAAAAAGCAAAACGCAGCCCCACTCGCGCTTGGTGGCATGTGGAGGCGAGTCGGACCTTCACGGTGACGCGGTTTTGACACCGCCGCCACCAGTGGACTCCAAAAATCATTTCCTATTTTTCTAATATTTTTTCAAATTTTTTGGAGGTAAAATAAATTTATTTTTTATTTTTTAAATAAAAAAATTATAGAAAGTTAAGGCGGCATGTGGTGGCGCGTTGGTGGTGTTCTCAGGCTGCCAGAGTTGCTGTGACACTTCTGGAAATATGTTCTAAGCTGTTGGAGTGGGGATGCGCTTCCTAGCTCTCCAGAAGTATTGTTTTGAATATTCTCCTAATTAAATGGCTTAAAATTCATGTTATTTTTTATGATTGCTTTATTATTAATATTTCAGAAAATTTATGAAGCATGATTGAATTTTATATGGCATGTATATGATATTGATTATGGCATTGATGTGCTTACGTATTTGTTCAAGCATATTTATGTGATTAAATTTCATTGAATATTGTCATGATTATTTTTATAAATAATGTAGCATGCAATATTTTTTGATGAGTTGATGCAATTTATATATATGCTTGATATGCCATGATTAAGTGGGAGGTTTTAGTTGAGGAGATATGGGATTTCGCTCCTAAGACTAGAATTTTGCGCATGATTATTTTAAATAATGTTAATAATTACTTGTATGCGAGAAATGATTAGGAGCATAGCGAGTTTTCCATCTTGCTGCAAGTGGATTGCTCCATTATTTGATTTGAATTATGCTGCAAAATGCGATATCTTGTGGTGCATTAATATCCATTGTGCTTAGTCTTAATGTAGTTTAGAATTGCTGCCTAGAATGTTGTTGCTTGTCTGAACAAAGGGGAGATGGTTGGATGACGAGAACTATATATGTTGT
Source organism: Corchorus capsularis (assembly GCA_001974805.1). Lineage (NCBI taxonomy): Eukaryota > Viridiplantae > Streptophyta > Magnoliopsida > Malvales > Malvaceae > Corchorus > Corchorus capsularis. The sequence goes on from AWWV01008549.1 coordinate 3,152, forward strand.
CTGGTGCCATAAGATCCAACACCTCCTAGATGAATAAGGTGTCTTGGAGAACCCTGATCAAATCATGCATGAGAGCCTGAAGTAAGGGATATTGTTCAACATCGTCGTGACCTTGCGGCCTACCAAAATTGGTGCATGAAAGATAGTTATGCGCACTTTATTATGTTAAGCTGCACACATAACAATCTAGTTGGCGAGTATGAGCAATATCAAAATTGCCCATGAGATGTGGCAAAGCCCTGAGGAACGAGTACGAGGTGACCATCTTGTCTATGCTGTGCGAATCGAACTCGAAGTTCAATACCTATTACAAGAAGCTGAATCACTCGATGAAACAACATCTGAGTTTGATGTCAGTTTTGATTCACAAGCTTAGGGCAGCTGAGGTTGCCTTGACTAATGAGCAACAGATTCAAGCTGTGATTTCATCACTTCTTGACTCTTGGGAGCAGATAAAGGCTAAGATGACACATAACGAAAGTGTCAAGACCTTTGAGGTCATTCCACGCCATCTTAAGATGGAGAATGAGCACCTGAAGGCTGGCAAACCTGCCACTGATGGTGTTGCCAATGTTGCTGAGTCAAACTCGCGCAAGGTATCTGGGCTTAAGCGCTAGAGGGATGGATAAGGCTTCTGGGAAGCTTAATGAACTTATGCCGAAAAAAGACAAAGACTACTAAGCGCCATAGTGGCAAGTGATGGCGCCAAGGGCTTATCATGGACATGAAGAGCACAATGGAGATCATGGAGAGGTTGATCAAGGACTTGAAGGAAGCATGGACAAGCTTGAAGAAGGAGGAGGAATCACAAACCCTAATTCAAGTAGCATGGGAATCGCAAACCCTAATTCAAATGACAAGGAGAAGCTTAATCGGCCATTTGATCCTTTGGTGATGCCCCTATGGCATATCGCTTATGAAAAACTAACACCCTTCCTACGGATTGTGATATTTCTTTTTTCTCTCAGGCTCAAGCTCTGTCTGGTCTTCCTTCCTTATTCCCCAAAGGCTTCCGGGAGTGCCGGCTCTGTACTCTGTTCGCACCATAAGACTTGCAACACTGACTTACCGAAAAGACTGACTGCTTTCCGACTCTTTGGGAGTAGGATGCCATTAGGTCCTATGACTAGGGCTAGAGCTAAAAGGTTCAAGGAAGCATTATTAGCTTTTGTTCGAACTCATCTTGAAGGCTTGAAGTCCATTGAAGATCAATTGAAGTGTATTGAAGATCATAAGCCAATGAATATTCCCAACGATTCCAAGCTATGCACCTTGCTTGAAATCGTTGAGCCTTGATTCTTTCATTGTGTAATTCGGCCATATGGGCCTTAATTCTATCTTAGATTAGTTAATTATATAGTTTGGACCTTGATTAGGGTTGGGCCTTGTTCAATTAAGTCCAATCCTCATCTATTTTTTCTATTGGTTGTATTTTAGGATAGTTTCTAGATTGTTCCTATTTAAACCGCCCATAGCCCTTGCATTCAATGCTAGATTGGTTTAGGAGGGTTCTTGGCGTAGGGGATGTATTATCCTATGCCTATATAAAGGCACATCCCCCTCTTGTAAACATAAGTTGAGTTGATTAAGGTTTATTCACCCAAATTGATTATCTTTGCTTCATTGTTCTAGTTTGAGAAAACTTAGTGTTCTTCAATCTTGTAGAGTCCTAGCAAACAATTAGGTTGTGTGATGCTTAGTTGTTTGTGAATCTTGTGATCTTAGGTATTCAATTGCAGGTCTAATTGAAGACTTAGGGTCGACGAACGAAGAGAGATTGCTTTGTGAAGGTTGTCGACATACTAGTCTAGAAGTTGAAGAAGTTCAAATAGATTCTTGGCGGGTCTCAAGGATAGATTTAAATCTAATACAACTAGTATAAATTAGTATCAGAGCATAGGTTGTCATCTTCAATCGGTAAATCTATCCTTTTATTCATCTATCATCAGGTTTTTCATCCATCTCATTCATCTTCTTGAAAATTCAAAAAAAATCAGAAACTTTGAAAAATCATAGCCGATTCATCTTAACTCTAATCGACTTGAAATTTTAGATTTCGAGTCCTCTTACCTTATTGTTTAATCGAAAAATATAAAAAAAAATAAAAAAAATTCGATCAGAAATTTGTGATTTTTGTTCTGGATTCGTTTGACCTCGGAAAGTTTTGAAATTTGAGATTTAGACTTCTTTTAGTGTGATCTTTCTGCGAAAAATATTGAAAAAAATAAAAAAAAAATTGTATCTCTAATCGCAATTTTGGGTTCTAGGGTTTAATCTAGGTTATTTTGGGATTAGGGTATTGTTTGTGCAATTGATTCAATTTGTTGCAATTAACCCTAATTGAGTGTTTGGTTGAGTATCTTGGGTTCCTTTTGTTGTGAATTAAAGTTTAATTTGAAGAATTTCAGGTTACAAACCCTATTGGAGACAAGTGTTACAAAATTGGATTTAAGTAGTACTAGGGTTTTGCTAATAGTTTGAATTGTTTGATTTGTGTTTGAATTGAGTTTTTGTGCAGCAAGTTTGGAGAAGAAATTTGACATAAAGAGCCTGCATCAGTGGTTTGGTTTTGGTTTAGATCACTTTCCTTTGATTCACAAAATTTTTGCTACTAATTGTTTGTTCCTCAAGTAGGTCACGAGAAGAAAGGAGTTCTCTAACGAGTTGCTCTTATTAGGCCTGTTGAAGCTAGAAAAAGGCACAATCTTGTGAGATCATCAAGAGAGTAGTGGACCGCCAATCCATAGGTAGAGTGCAAACACGAGAGCACAATCAAGGTATATATACACACACACACAGTTGTGAGGAATTTTTACTACTAATCTTTGTTCTTGTGTAGGTACAATGAGAGATAGACAAAAAGTACAAAATCAAGAAGTAAACACGAATGCCATGTTACAACAAATCATTCAACAACTTGGCACCGTGACTACTAGATTGGAGGCTTTAGAAAATCGAAATCAACAAGCTCAATAAGGACCTTTTGAGCATGAAGAACAACCTCAAGTTCAAAGATAAGTCATGAGGAGAATCGATCCTATGGAGAGATTGAGGCAACAAGAACTTGGTGGTCAAGCTCACAATGAAAACATGTGGCCTAGGAGGGGAGTTGAAAGAGAGGAGCCTAAAGACAACATCAAGTACAAAATCCCTAAATTCAATGGGACAAGGTCACCATCGGATTACTTGGAGTGGGAGTCAAAATTAGACATGTATTTTGATTATCACCCCCATGCAGAGACTAAGAAGGTTCAAATTGCTACCCTTGAATTTTCGGAGAATGCTTTGAATTGGTGAAATCAATTGGTTCAATCAAGGAGAAGAAATTTGGAGAGGCCTATTGATACTTGGTTGGCGTTAAAGAGTTTCATGAGGAAGAGATTTGTTCCAAGTTTCTATACTAGTTCTCTTTACCAAAGCTTGCAATCTTTGAGGCAAGGAACAAGGAGTGTTGATGAGTACTACTCCGAGATGATGTTGTTGATGTCTAGGGGGCCGAGGTTGATGAAGCTCCACAAGCTACCATGGCTAGGTTTTTGGCGGTGTTGAATAGAGAAATTCATGACATTGTGGAGATGCAACAACACTATGATGTTGAGGAATTACTTCAACATGCTTTGAAGGCCGAAAGTCAAGTGAAAAGGAATAGTGCTAAGAAGAGTTTTGCATCATCATCAAGCTCATGGAAAACTCCAATTAAGAATGATGAGAAATCATCCAACAAAGAGAAGGAGTTGGCGCAAAAGGGGACAAGCCCTAAATCTGATTCTAAATCTTCATCAAGTTCTTCTTCTAAGAATCATGTTAAGTGTTTCAAGTGTCAAGGATATGGTCATTATGCTAAGGATTGCCTCAATAAGAAAGTTATGTTTGTTAATGACTTTGGGGAAATTGAGAGTGAAAATGAAGAATTTGCACTAGAATCTAGTGGTGGTGGAGGTGATGAAAGGAGATTTGCGCATGATGATGAGGATGATGATGGTAATACACCGGCAATCTTGAACTTAGTTGCAAGAAGAACTTTAAGTGACTGTGTTAAAGGAGATGTGCACAATCAAAGGGAGAATTTGTTTCATACTAGGATGTATGCGTGTGGAAAGCCTAGTAGTGTGATCATCGATGGAGGAAGTTGTACAAACATAGCTAGTGTGTACTTAGTAAAGAAGTTGTCGTTGCCTACTACCAAACACCTTAAGCCTTACAGTTTAGGATGGTTCAATGATAGAGAGGAGATTAAGGTTAAGAAACAAGTTTTAGTTTCTCTTTCTTTGGGCAGGAACGATGATGAGGTGCTATGTGATGTGCTTCCAATGCAAGCATGCCATGTCTTACTTGGTCGACCAAGGCAATATGACAACAAGGTCCATCATGATAGTGAGACAAACAAGTATTCCTTTATGTATGGTAAGCGTCTTATTACTTTGATTCCTTTATCTCCTTAAGAAGCTTTAAAAGATCAAATAAAAGTGAGGGATGAATTTGCTAAACTGGAATCTAAATTTATGACTAAAGAAAATGGTAAGATTGTTAGTTCTAGTGTGAATTGCATTGAAAACAAATCTGATTTGATTGATAAGCATGCTAGTTCTAAGAAAGTTGTTAAGGAGTGTATGTTAGCTACTAAGAGTGAGATTAAAGAAGCTTTGAATGATAATTCTGTTTTGATCTTGCTTTTGCTTAAAAATACATTTGTTGCTACTAACGACTTGGAAAAAGAGCTTCCAAGCAACATTGTTTCTCTTTTGAGTGATTATGTAGATGTGTTTACTGAGGAGATTCCTAGTGTTTTACCACCAATTAGAGGGATTGAACATCAAATTGACTTCATCCCTGGGGCGCAAATACCTAATAAGCCAGCTTATAAGACAAATCTTGAAGAAACAAAGGAGTTGGAGAAGCAAGTTGGTGAACTACTTCAAAAGGGTTTTGTGCGTAAAAGCCTTTCTCCATGTGCAGTTCCTGTTTTGCTTGTTCTTAAGAAGGATGGGACTTGGAGAATGTGTGTTGATTGTAGGGCAATAAACATTATAACGGTAAAATATCGTCACCCTATTCCTAGATTAGATGATACGCTTGATGAATTGCATGGTGCTTGTTTATTTTCAAAGATTGATTTAAAGAATGGCTATCATCAAATTCGCATGAAAGAGGGTGATGAATGGAAAACTGCCTTTAAAACTAAGCTAGGATTGTATGAATGGTTAGTTATACCTTTTGGATTGACTAATGCACCTAGTACTTTCATGAGGCTAATAAATCATGTTTTGAGAGCCTATATTGGCAAGTTTGTTGTTGTTTATTTTAATGATATACTTGTGTATAACCGAAACCTAGATGAACATACTAAGCACTTGCGTTGTGTGTTAGATGTACTTAGGGTTGTGAAGTTGTATGCTAATCTTAAGAAGTGCACCTTTTGCACAAACAAGCTTGTTTTTCTTGGTTTTGTGGTGTCATCGCAAGGTATAGAAGTTGATGAGGAGAAGATCAAAGCAATCAAAGATTGGCCAACCCCCACCAACGTTGTTCAAGTCAGATCTTTCCATGGCTTAGCCGGATTCTATAGGAGGTTTGTTAAGGACTTTAGCACCTTAGCCGCCCCTATTACAAGTGTGATGAATAAGAATGAACCATTCAAGTGGGGAAAAGAACAACAAGAAGCATTTGAGACCTAGAAGGAAAAACTAATTAATGCTCATTTGCTTGTTTTACCTAACTTTAACAATACTTTTGAGATTGAATGTGATGCATCAGGGGTTGGAATTGGAGCTGTTTTAATGTAAGGTGTGAAGCCCATAGCTTATTTTAATGAGAAATTGAATGTGGCTGCATTGAATTATCCAACCTATGACAAAGAGTTGTATGCTCTTATGAGGGCGTTGCAAACATGGCAACACTATCTTTGGCCTAAGGAATTTGTCATTCATACGGATCATGAGAGCTTGAAGTATTTAAGAGGCCATCACAAGTTGAACAAGAGACATGCTAAGTGGAGTGAGTTCAATGAGAATTTTCCTTATGTTGTGCGATACAAACAAGGTAAGGAGAATGTTGTAGCCGATGCTTTAACAAGGAGGTATGTCTTACTTTCCATGCTTGATTCTAAGTTTCTCGGATTTAAGTTTATGAAGGAATTGTATGCTAGTGATGTTTACTTTGGTGAAATCTTTAAAGCATGTGAAAATTCTGGATTTGGAAAGTATTATAAGCATGATGCATTTTTGTTTAAGGAATCTAGATTGTGTGTGCCTTCTTGTTCTTTGCGCACTATGCTAGTGAGGGAATCGCATGAAGGGGGTATAATGGGTCACTTTGGAGTTGATAGAACATATGAGATATTTCATGAACACTTCTTTTGGCCTAAGATGCGACATGATGTAGGAAAGTATGTTGCTAGTTGCATTGTTTGCTTACAAGCTAAATCTACATCTAAGCCTCATGGATTGTATACTCCTTTGCCTATTCCTTATGAACCATGGACTCATATAGCATGGATTTTGTGTTAGGATTACCTCGTTCTAGGAGAGGTAAAGATTCTATCTTTGTGGTTGTTGATAGGTTTTCTAAAATGGCACACTTCATTGCATGCACTAAAATGGATGATGCCATTAATGTAGCTAATTTGTTCTTTAAAGAGATTGTTAGACTACATGGAATGCCTAGGATGATTGTAAGTGATAGAGATGCTAAGTTCTTAAGTCACTTTTGGAGAACTTTGTGGGCTAAGTTAGGTACTAAGTCGTTATTTTCAACTACTTGTCATCCTCAAACCGATGTTCAAACTGAAGTAGTTAATAGGACTTTGTCAACCTTGCTTAGGGTTTTGATTAAAAAGAACTTAAGAACTTGGGAGGATTGTCTACCTCATGTTGAATTTGCAGACAATAGAAGCATACATAGCACTACTGGACATTCACCTTTTGAAACTGTGTATGGCTTTAATCTTTTAACCCCATTGGATTTGTTGAGTTTACCTTTGAGTGTGCAAGTCGACATGGATGGTGAAAGAAAGGCCGACTTTGTTAAGGATCTTCATGTAAGGGTTCGAGCTCAAATTGAGAAGAAAACACAACACTACATGAAAAATGCTAACAAAGGGCGCAAAGAGATCATCTTTTAACCTGGTGATTGGGTTTGGTTGCATCTAAGGAAGGAGAGGTTCCTTGAAAAAAGAAAGTCTAAGCTTTTACCTCGTGGAGATGGTCCAAGTGAATATGGCAATGTAAGTGCTACTTTTAATGTTTCACACTTATCCTTGTTTGATAGTGATGCAGATTTGAGGACAAATCCTTTTCAAGGGAGAGGGGATGATGCGCCAAGGGCTTATCATGGACATGAAGAGCACAATGGAGATCATGGAGAGGTTGATCAAGGACTTGAAGGAAGCATGGACAAGCTTGAAGAAGGAGGAGGAATCGTAAACCCTAATTCAAGTAGCATGGGAATCGCAAACCCTAATTCAAATGACACGGAGAAGCTTAATCGGCCATTTGATCCTTTGGTGATGCCATTAGGTCCTATGACTAGGGCTAGAGCTAAAAGGTTCAAGGAAGCATTATTAGGCTTTGTTCGAACTCATCTTGAAGGCTTGAAGTCCATTGAAGATCAATTGAAGAGTATTGAAGATCATAAGCCAAGGAATATTCCCAACGACTCCAAGCTATGCACCTTGCTTGAAATCGTTGAGCCTTGATTCTTTCATTGTGTAATTCAGCCATATGGGCCTTAATTCTATCTTAGATTAGTTAATTATATATAGGGTTGGGCCTTATTTAATTACGTCCAATCCTCATCTATTTTTCCTATTGGTTGTATTTTAGGATAGTTTCTAAATTGTTCCTATGTAAACCGCCCCTAACCCTTGCATTCAATGCTAGGTCGGTTTAGGAGGGTTCTTGGAGTAGGGGATGTGTTATCCTATGCCTATATAAAGGCACCATCCCCCTCTTGTAAACATAAGTTGAGTTGATTAATAAAATTGAGGTTTATTCACCCAAATTGATTATCTTGGCTTCATTGTTCTAGTTTGAGCAAACTTAGGGTTCTTCAATCTTGTAGAGTCCTAGCAAACAATTAGGTTGTGTGATGCTTAATTGTTTGTGAATCTTGTGATCTTAGGTATTCAATTGCGGTCTAATTGATGACTTAGGGCCGACGAACGAAGAGAGATTGCTTTGTGAAGGTTGTCTACATACCTGTCTAGAAGTTGAAGAAGTTCAAGTAGATTCTTCGCGGGTCTCAAGGATAGATTTGAATCTAATACAACAAGATTCGTATCAACAAGCATAGTAGTGTAGCTAAAACTAAGATACTTTGTTATAACTTTGGAAAACCGAGATGCTTCGCTCGTATTTGTACTAAGCTTAGAAGCTATTTCAAGTTATAACTAAGTCAGAATTGAGCTTTAAGGTTTGTCTTTGAAGGGCATTAAAGCTGATATTCTTTTTGGGAATTTTGGCTTTATTCAAGATGGTTTGAGATTTGGACCTTGTTTATTCTAACTGCAGTAGTTCCATATTTCATATCTTTGATTGCTACGCATGATGTTGTTTGCAATGATTATGTGAAATGGCATGCTAGATTGGGCCATAAAGGTCAAGATATAATGAGTTGCCTAGCTTGAGAAGGCCTATTAGGCCTACCCGCTGAAATATCTTTACCTACATGTGAACATTGTCTTGTTGAAAAGGCAACTAGAAAACCATTTTGAAAAAGCTAAATGGGCATCTGTATCATTGCAATTAATCCATTCACATGTTTGTGGCAAAATAAATGAAAGGGTAATGCATGGCGCAAATTACTTTATATCACATTCATAGATGACTTTATGTGATTTGGTCGAGTCTATTTGAGCTCCCACAAGTCTGAAGCATTGTGTTGCTTTCGACGTTATGTTGCACTGGTTGAAAATCAATTAGGCCAAAGCATTAAGGCTTTACGAACTGACCGAGGGCGCGAGTATCTATCAGTGCAATTTAAGGAGCTCTATGATGAAAAAGGAATTTTGCGACAACTAACGATTCCTGGGACTCCGCAACAAAATGGTGTAGCGGAAAGGAGGAATCGTACCCTCTTGGATATGGTAATGTCAATGATGGCGCAAGCAAATCTTCCAATTTCGTATCGGGGAAATGCATTACTTACTGCAGCCTATGTCCTTAACCGTGTGCCATCGAAGTCAGTGTCTTCCACTCCATACGAACTCTGGACCGGCTAAAAACTTGATTTAGGTAATTTGCGGCCTTGGGGATCAACTGCTTATGTCCACACAACTTCTCACAAGGATGGGAAATTGGGCCCTAGAGGGAATAAGTGTATCTTTATAAGATACTCAGAACTTTCCAAAGGGTATGTGTTCATATGAGAGCATGGAAATAGAACAGTGACTGAAATTGAGTCACAAGATGTGGATTTCTTAGAAAAAGATTTCCTAAGAAGAGGGGAAGTTAAGAAAGAGATAGATCTCTATGAAAAAGAGGATCAAAATATGGGAGCACCAAGTAGTCCGATTGAGAATGAGGGAGCAATTCTTTAAATTCTTGGGGACGATGGGGGCGATTTACCATCAAGTTCATCTATGCCAATAGATGAAGATCCCCAAGCTTAGTTGCTTAGAAGCAAACGTGGAGGTGTCCCTCATCTCCGTTTTGAGGTTGAGGGGGAAGCTTTCATGATTGCTCTGCAAGATGAAGCTGAGTCTAAAACGTTCAAAGAGGCTCTATCTTCCCCTGCCATTCAAGAATGGACTAATACAATGAATGATGAAATGAAGTCAATGAGGACTAACCATGTCGGGGACTTGGTTGACCTACCACTTGGGCGGAAGACTATTGCGAACAAATGGGTTCTCAAAGTTAAACACAAGGCGGATGATTCCATTGAAAGATATAAGGCTCGGCCGCCTAGTAGCGAAAGGGTACATACAACAAGAAGGTGTGGACTATGAGGAAACCTTCTCACCGGTACTGAGGTTTGCCTCAATTCGCTTGATTCTAGCCATAGTTGCAAACTTTGACTTGGAACTTTACCAGATGGTGTAGACACCCATTTTTGGTCCTATATCCTTTAATTTTGATTTATCTGTTTCATTTTGTCCCCTCTACTTTTGAGTCTTTGCTTTGGGCTTTCTTGCGTAGGTCTTTCTTTTGTTTTTCGGATTTTATTTTGGGTTATAATTGGTTCAGGCCCATTTCCCTTCTATCCCATTACAAAATACTAGAAGAAGTAATTAGTTTCATTTTCTTCTTGCAAAAGAAACAAAACATGGAAAATTGAGGAATCACAAAAAATAGTTTTATTTTTCATTTATTTGCCTACATCACATTTTACAAAATACAAAAAATGTTCTCTTTTACAGGAAATTACAAAGTCCCCAATCAATTCCCATTTCCCTTTCCTAATTCTTTCCCATCTCTTATCCCATTTGTTCTTCCCTAAAGTCTTCTTTTCCTTGTGCTTAAGATCACATTCTGCAAATAGCTTTGAATCGTATCACCAGGCACTTGTTCCTACTCACAGTAATCCTTTCTCCTTAATGCCACATCCTTTGCTTGAGCTTTACCAAGTCTAGGACATCAAACCTGCAAACAGCATGCATTTCAGTTTTAGCTCATATACATACAACACTCTATTAGATTTTCATTTCATGTGCTAGCATTTTTAACGCTAAAACAGTTTAGTTCAGTCATCCAATTTCAATGAAGTGCTTTGTGTTCATTGTCTTAATTCATTTCAGATTTATTGGGTTGCATTCTTAGATTGTCACGAGCCAACATTCATCAAAGTATCTCCACTTCACATTCAATCGCAGCAACATTCAATTCAGCAAACTCACCACCTAGCATTTCCACACTAGCATCTTGCATACACCATGCATTTAAAAAGGGTCAGGATGCCAAGTCAAACACATTAGCATTTCCCTGCACAAACACACTGCCACAAGGTCATCGCATTTGTCAACAAAGCATCTCACCGGCACATACATCACAAAAGCATTCCATTTAGCTCAATTCATATGCATTTTCGATCTCACATATTATTAGCAACACTCATTGCAGAATACTGGGATCAATTCAGCATACATGTTCCTCATTAAGTAGCATATACACTTTCATTTTAATTGCATTGGCCATGATCATTGAGTCACATAGCATTGCACTTTTAAGGTTTAGACATTTTAATTGAGCATACAGTAGGACATTCGCATTCCATGAACATACGTTTTAATGCATTTCAGCATACAAAGGCATTCAAATCAATTTCTCATTAACCATGTCACATTGTAGGGTAGATCAATCAGAACATAATTTTAGTATGATTTTGTTATTGCTTGCATCCTCGCAATTCTAGTAATCATTATGGCAAGTGCTCATTTTAGTCTCAAAACAAGGCAAAAGCAGAGCATGGCAATGGCATTCGCATACAGTAGGTTATTTGCACCAATTTACAACATAAGAGAACAACTTGAAGCAAAGTGAAAGTAAGGAACACACCTGTACAGCTGCCTTCATCCCATTGGCTTCAAAAGACAAATCAGAGCCCTCAATGGTCCAACTCACTCTGACAGCTCATCCAATTTGCAACGCAAATCACCTGCAATGAAGAAAGGAATACACGTGAGAACACAAAGAAGGAAAGGAGGAGGAAACTTCATCGTACATCCACATCAACATTTGAGCACAAACAGACAAATGCAGAGAATTACCTTATGGTCTTTCACGCGGTTTCTCTCTTAAAAGGACACTTGCACTAGCTGACAAAAAAAAAGGAGCTCAATAAATAGAGGGAACAGTTTTAGAGTGGGGGGGGGGGGGGGAGGACTTGGTTGAGGAGGATTTTTCTTAGGGTTCTAGCGTTTAGCAATAAAAATTACAGAAAATACAAAAAAAAAAAGAGGGAAGGTTGGAGAGGGAGGAAGGGTATTGGAAAGGATTTTTTATTAGAGAGAAGGTGGCAGTGGAAAGCAAATGGGTTTAGGGCTTTAGAATATATTTGGGGAAGGCCTTGATTTAATCAAATTGGGTTGTGGGTTTCAAAGAGGAGGTTGAGGTGGTTCACATAGGTCGGAATCGGTGCTTCCCGGCGGCGGGATGGGTAGATTTTAGACTAGATTTTGAAGTACTGAGGTCTCTTTTTAGGATTTAGTTTAAGAAAAGAGGAAAAGATAAGCTTTGAGGTTTCAAACAGTTACCAAAGGGAGCAATGGTGGCGTCGTGGGAAGGCCATGGCAGTGTCGGCGCGAGAGCAGCGAGGTAAGAGAAAGATGAGGCTTTTGGGTTAGTAATAGAGAGAAAAGAGAGATAGGGAAGCAGAGACAAGTCGTCGCAGTGGGAAGGCCACGGTGGTGATATTGGGCTCGGCATGCGAATCTTGGAGGAAGGCAGAAAGAACGGTAGCAGAGGAGTGGTTGAAAAAGAGGGTCGGGTTGAAGAAGAAGGAAGAAAAAGAAGAGGAAAAAGAAAGGAAAAGAAAAAGAAGGCTAGGGTTTTTCGGCCCAATCCCATTTTCAGCAGGCCCGTTCACTTTGGGTAACAACTTGGGTCTCTTCCCTCTTATTTTGTTTGGGTTTAAATTAATTTTATTGTGTTTGGCCTTGTCGTTAAGTTTTAAGTTTTTGAGTAGTTTTATTTTAATTTTGATTAGATTAACGATTAAATTTGGAAATTAAATTGGTTTAGTTTAGAACTAAAGTAATTTAGGAAATCAAGAAATAAAATGGTAAGCAATTGGCAAATCAGTAATTAGTGATAGTTAGAAATCAATTTAGCTTGGCTAGAGTTAGTAATTAATTAGAAAAATCATTTGCATCATGCATCATCAAATATCTGTTAATAACTATTTAGTGAACTCGTGTTTATATCCGAAGATGAGACTCCCCAGAAAGGGACTCTCTAGGTCGAGACCGCTTCATAAATCGTGCTGAAATGCCGGGTCGTGCTTTATGGAGTGGCCCCGGTAGAACACTTGTTTACTTCATAATTAATCATATTGCATTCTCAAATGTCATTTGAGTTTAATAATAACGGGACTAAGCATTTATTCCGAAAATGGAATACCCCTCTATGGGATTTCCTAGGTCGGGACCGTTCTATAAACCGCCCCAGAGACCATATCAGTGGGTTTATGGAGTGGCCCCGGTTAAATGTTTTGCTCTCTAAATAAATTGACGGTCCATGCATCATTTGCATCATGTTTAGATGACTCACTTTAATTTGAAATTAAGTTAAGTATGATTCAGTTGATTAATTAAAGAGTAATTCGAAAAATTAAGGAAAGATAAAAATATAAAAAAAAGGGTAAAGTTGTATTTTCTCTTTCCAGAAATACCCTTTCTGTCAAAGGGTCATTTTTGTCTTTTCGCATTTAAGTTTAGTATTTTGTTTTTCAAAAAATACCCTTTCGGTCGAAGGGTCATTTTAATCTTTTCGCATTTAAATTTAGTAGTTTGTTTTTTCCAAAAATACCCTTTCGGTGGAAGGGTCATTTTCATCTTTTGCATTTAGGTTTAGTATTTTGTTTTTCCAAAAATACCCTTTCAGTGGAAGGATCATTTTCGTCTTTTGCATTCAGGTTTAGTTTTATTTTCCAAAAGTACCCTTCTGGTCGAAAGGTCAGTTTTGTCTTTTTCCATTCAAGTTTAGTATTTTCATTTCCATAAATACCCTTTTGTTCGAAGGGTCAGTTTCGTCTTTTGGCATTTAGGTTTAGTTTTATTTTCCAAAAATACCCTTCCGGTCGAAGGGTCAGTTTCATCAGGTTGTTGCATTTAAGTCTCGTCTATCTTGCCAAAGAATACCCTTTCGGACAAAGGGTCAATGCTTTCATTCTTGCCTATAAGTTTAGTTTTGTCTTCCAAAAATGCCCCTTCGGTGAAAGGGTCAGTTTCTTCATTTTCGCATTTCAATTTACTCTCAATTTCCAAAAATGCACTTTAGGTCAAAAGTTTTAACTTGTCATATCTTCATATTTAAGGGGAATAAAAGGTTTTAAGACTTAAGAAAACATAAAAAGATTAAGATTAAGCATTTAGGATTAAAAGCAACCAATTTAGGATTTTCCTTAGATTAGTGTTAGACTTTCAATACCGTCATATCGACGAGCGTTGTGGGGGTGCTGATCGTGTCGTCTATGACCATAAAAATAATCCCCACAAATAACTAACTAGAATAGCTAGGACAAGTAGGGGTCGAATCCCACAGAGAAGGTTTATGTGATGAACAATTAAAAGATAGAAAGATCTTTTCCAAAAATCGATTAGAAAACAGGGGATTGAATAAATCAATTATAAAGAAAACAATTAAACTAAAAATAAAGCAAAGCAAATCTAAATCTAAATCTAAATTTAAAGCAGATTATAAAGCAAATTAATAAAGCAGATTAATAAAGCAAACAATAATTATAAAGCATACTTCTTCACCAGTGGTATCCTTCAATCAAATTAACTATGGATCCTAGATTTAAAAGGTGAATTTCGCATCTTATTCTTGACTGACAACTGATATAGGTTTCCCAACATGTATTTTAGATAAGAGGCCGATTAGAGCTGCAGTTATCCCTATTATTCCTTCAGCGATCAATTACTTTCTTAGGGCTTAAAGATCACTTGAGAACAAAGCATTAAGAACAGTTAATTTTACACACATGCCTACGAATAGAACCATACGAAGAGAAATTTCTCGCCCTCCGGTAGACAAATACCCATTAAGCAGCGATTAAACAAACCTAATTTGCTACATACAATCAAACTTGAGTGATTAATTCTAAGTATGATCTAGCCATAGATCTTCCTCTTACATCCTTAGTGGCCACATAATTCAGATAAGATTCAGAATCATAAAATTATTCTAGGGTTTTGACTACTATCATCAAGAACTTAACACAAAATTATAAGTATAAAAATCTCACCATAATTAATTGATTGAATTCACCAAAGGATCAGAAGTATTAAGGATTTAGCTACTCATGGTATTTAGGAAAATCCATGAGAGGCATAAGAATACTTACAGGACTGGGAGAGGCGGAATCTCCCCTTGAAACCCTAGGGACGTCGACCCCTCTATTGCTAGAGAGGGTGTCGACTTCTCCCCTTCTAAAACTAGAGAAAAACCTAAAAACTAAAGAAAGGTAGAAAAAGAGAATAATCTAAAATTTGTGATGTGAAAAAGTATCTAATGTGTGTGATTTGTGATACAGGAGGTGGCTATTTATAGTGGAGAATAAGGGTAGGACGATTTAGGCTCTTCTTGGAGTCCAAGTAGGATTAGGTGTCATCCTAGAGTAGTCTCCAAGTCAAAAGAGGACTTCTAGAATTTCCTGGAAGTTTCCTGGAATTGGGCAGGAACTTCGACTTCAGTTTCGGGCTTGAAGATGGCAGATCTGGGCTTTGCACTTCAAAATAAAGTTGTAGAGCTCGGAGTTAGCTTTCCAACGGCTACTCATGGGCTTAAAACGGACATCTGAGCAGAAAGTTATGGCCTTTCTACGAAGACTGCGCTGAAACCGGGCTTAATATCGCAAATCTACGGGATTATTACGGGATTTGGATATTCTTTTGGATATGGGGCCTACAAATTGGGATTTTAACTCCAATTATAGGTTTATATGGGCTGAGTATATTCCCATATAAATAATCCAAAAATCCTCAACTTCAGGGCTTCATCTGGGCTTGTCTTCAATCCTTAATAAATTAAGCTCCAAATCTTCAATTTTGCTTCTTGAATTAATTCTTCAATTCTTCAAAATATCTTCAATCACGAACTTCGAATCTTCAAATCTTCATTCCAAATGGCTAAATCCATAGTTGAGTAAAAAGTCTCCAAAATAGCTCCAAAAAGAGTGAAAAACAATAAGTTTTCATTTTTCTTGTCTTCAGGACCTAAAAACACAAATACTTAACAAAACAGGGTAAAAACACATATAAAAATAGCAAAAAGTATATAAAAATAGCTATAAAAACAAGCATAATTTGAGCTCGATCAGGTGCTAATCCTTCCTCACACGTAATCGACTCCCGGACTTAGGTTTTGGTTTGTAGACCGTTGTTTTAGACTTAGTGTGTCCGTCGTCAAGCACATGGTCCATTAGGTCTAATAATCAGTAGGTGGCTAATCACACCTAGGCAAAAAAGATTAGTGGCGACTCCTTTAGGCCAGACTTAGTAGTTAGTTTCCCTTATGTCATTTTGCGGTAGGGTTCGGACCCCCGGACCTGGACGTTGCGACAGATGGATGTCAAAACTGCATTTCTTAATGGAGAGCTAGATGAGGAGATCTACATGGATCAACCTGAGGGCTTTGTGGCAAAAGGTTAAGAGCGCAAAGTCTGCAAGCTCAAGCGATCTATTTATCGCATAAAGCAATCATTTAGGTAGTGGTATCTTAGATTTCATCAAGCTATTATTCAGAATGGCTTTGAGATGATTGAAGAGGACCATTGCGTGTATGTTAAGAGATCCAAGGGTAGTTTCGTCATTTTGTCATTATACGTTGATGACATACTTGGTTGGAAATGATATGGAGATGATTGTCACCATTAAGAAGTGGCTGTCCTCAGATATTGAGATGAAGGACATGGGTGAAGCAAATTATGTGCTCAGATTTAAGATCTTGAGGGATTGTCCAAAGGGACTTCTTGGTTTGTCTCAACAGACATACATTAAGGAAGACCCTTGAACGATTTTAGACCCTTCAAAAAATTTGGTTTCCTCGCTCCTTAAACTTAATTTACCTTTTGTTTATTATTGAGCAATTTAGTTCTTATAATGGATTTTCTTATTATGACCCTTATTACAATACTTATTTTTGCAATTCAGGTTATGAAGATTATCCAAATTATGAGTACTATGGAAACCAACAACTCCAAAGTTCTCTACTTCAAGATGCGCTGCAAAGATTGGAAGCACTATTGAAGCTGGACCAACAAGAACCATCCTCTGAAGGTCAAAGTTCTACTTTTGCCCTTGAATCTATGCTCACCAAATTGGCGGAGGCACAACTAAAGAGTGAGCAAGAAAGGCAGAAGATAGAGCAAGAGCGGTGGAAATTTGTGTTAGAAACTAAGGCTTGTAAGCAAGATTTGAGAAATCAATCTGAGTAATTAAATTATGAACTTGAAAGGTTTGAAGCTCAGTTCTATACATTCGAGGAAGAAGAAGATGGTGAAATTTATTATGAAAGTACACTCCACCATAAGTTGTAAATGTGGGGGAAACTGATTATTCATCGGTTATACAAGAAATGTCACCATCTAAATGTGACGATTCAACCTCTGAATCCAACATTGTTGATTGTCCTTCTATGGTAGAAACTTTGGAACATGAGAATCTAGTTAGGTATTGATAAATCCTTGAAGTTTTAATGCTTCAATTATGAATCATGTGGCGAATGTGTGAATATGGAGCCATTCTTTGAAAAGGATGATGCCAGCAAAAGTTGTAAAGTTGTGCAAGGGGAGATTAAAACCGACTATGGTTACTCGAAGAAGCTCTTGCATAAACCCACATAGCAACAGCAAGGGCATTGGCCTTACTAGCCATTTTATGGAGTTCCTTTAAGCAAAATTGTTGACTTCTTTCCATATATCTCTTTAATTTTCTTTTATCCTTATATTTTCATATATTTCATTTTGATTCATTTGCTTTTTGCTTTGAGGTGGAAAGATTCTCCTTGAGGAATTGAGAATGGAAAGGTCTAGCCAAAGACATTAAAAAAAGGCGCTTGTTGGGAGGCAACCCAATTTCTAATTCCTTTTAATTTCCATTATTATTGTTTCTTATTGTTTTGACGTTATGTTTAATCTTAATTTTCATTTTTCATTGCATATTCTCAACTCAAATCATGGTTTACAAATCTGATACCAGGGTTGCCCACTCAGGTAACCCCAACCGCGAGTCGGCAGCCGTGCTATCCAAAGTTCTTCATGATTTAGAAGGGAATTTTTATTTTGTTTTATTTTTGAATTTTACGATAATTCGATTTTATTAAATTTTTGTGATATTTCATGTTCAGGACCTTACATATAAGACATGTGTTGAAACATTCGGTCTGGGGAACCCTGTCGAAACGACTCTAAAAAGAGGAGTCGCCAATAATCTTTTTTGCCTAGGTGTGATTAGCCACCTATCCATATTATTAAGTCTAATATTAATCTAAACTTGGCAAAGGTAATACTAAACCTAATACAGTCTGCTTAACCAGAGTCTACAAGTCTGGGAGTCGGTTATGCTCGGGGAAGGATCAGCACCCCCGAGACGCTCGTCAAACGACGATACCTCTAGTTTAAACTAAATCTAATGGGTTTAGAAATAAACGGTTGCTTTTATCTTGATCTTGATTATTATCAGAAAGGGTTATAAAAGAAAGGAAAATCATTTTTTAAAACAAATGTTGAGAATTTGAAGAATGTGATCGACCGACCGTCGATCAATTCTGCTTTCAATTCTCCTTCACTGTTTGTTCTCTTGTTGATCCTTTTCTCTTCGAAAAAGAATTTTGGAAATGCTGTGACAAACCCTTTTATTCTTGTTCTTAAAGTCTTCTACTTTGCTTTGTTTTTTTTTTTTTGCCAGATTCTTAAAGTCTTCTACTTTGCTTTGAAAACTTCCATTTTAGTCTTCCTAAAACTGGTGAGAAAATCTTCTTTTCTTATTGTTTTCAAAAAAATTTCCATCTTTTATTGATCTACTAACCCTGAAACTAAGTCTGATTTGAATTTGAAAAACTTCTGCTTAAATCTTAAAAGGTCTTGATTACCAATTTTAATTTCTTTTGAAAACGAAATAAGAGAACATAATTAGAAAAACATTTTTTGCAATCCCATTTTATTACATCTTTTAATTTTCTGATTTTCCATTTTTTCTTTTTCTTTTCTTCTTTTTTCATTTTTCTTCAAATTTTGGCTTAAATATTAATTAATGCATGTATGAAATGATGAATGCAAAGTCATGTTTATTAATTGATTGATAAAGAGGGATTTAATCAAATTGGCCCTCACGAACCTAGCCCGACCCTCCAGGGATATTTGTGAAAGTCATTTGATCTCGGAGCGAAATCCCGAGAGATTATGCTCATGCACCTTTACCCGAAATTTGCCCTTCATAGTTAAAAATACCCCTTTATAAATCGAAATATACAATGGCGGCATGAAATGCGAAACAGTTTAGATCAACCGAAAATAACTATGGTATGCATATGTTTGATTACTAATTATTAAGCTAACTTAAATTAATTACAAACCCAAATATTTAATTAAACTATCAAATAAATTAAAAGAAATCAAAAGCTAATGCCAAATTAGACCACTGAGGACCTTTCTACACATCAAGAAAACCATTAGCAAAGTTCGGAAACCAAAAAGCACAAATTGAAAACCAATAATGTAAATCAAACACCCAATATGCAAAATTCTAACATAATTTCTAAGGTCATGGACCAAATTAAACACGAAAACAAATATGGAGGACTCAATCAAACCAAATCACTACATCAAGGACTTAATTGGACATAATAAAGGGCTTAATCGAATACCAAAACAAATACAGGCTTTTATGTGAACTAAATTGCTAATTCAGGGACCTAATTGAACTTAAAAAGACATAACCGAACAAGGAGGAAAATAATAGTCTTTAAAAGAGCAAGAATGCAAGCTAAGGTCCTTATACGACTTGAATTAGAACTTTTATTAAATCAACCCCTAAAAATTAAATCTTTAGACCAAGAACTTTAGAGCTAACTCCACAAAGATTCATTGATTAATTTTAGTCTTAAATATACGAACTTTAACCTAAAGATTTAATTTTTTAAGTTGATTTTAACATAAAAATCTAAGCTTTAGCATTTACTAGTTATTTTCAATTAAAGACTTAATCTTTTAGCTAAATAGATCCTAAATTTAACAAGTGAACACCTTTAAACTCTAAAATCCACTTATTTATAAACAAATATTAATGCCAATTGAATCTCTTTATTTAACCAAGATTTAACCTTTGGACTAAAGGACTAATTTTTAAGCTACCCTTGACCAAAAACTTAAACTTTAATCTTAAATCTTAAACTTGTGGCCAAAAAAAAATCTTAAATCTTAAACTATGACATGTTTACTTAACAAATTTACTCAAGATTCTAGGGTGAAAACCCGAAAAGGGCAATCTAGAGCAAGGATGGGAATTCTTGGAGCCTCCAAAGTAGTTCAAAAAGCGTGATTCCTTTGAAGTTATGAGCATTGCCTCAAGAAGATGAAGGTCGTCAAAGTCATCAGATATTCCAACTTTACCAAGAGCTATCAACACATTGAGACAATTTTTTCGACAATTGCCTTCCAATCCTTTGGAACCATCTTCTTTCTATAACCAGTGTTGTTACAAACCATTTTCGGGGCAAGATTAAGTTTTGCAAAAACTCTTTTCATTCCATTTGTGAGTCTAAGGTATAGATCAGGGATATCAGATGAGAAAATCTTACAAGTGGTGGTCACCAATTTTTCAAATAAAAAATGGTGGGGGCATGGCTAGCAAAATGATAAGATAATGACATGGGCAAACAGGGAAAGAAAGCATATTGCAAGCATAGCATGTTTTAAGAAGTTTAAGTTACGTGTTCATCACATTGCAAATTTTGACTTTTGACAAGTTTGTGCAGGGAGGTTAAAATTGATCTTAAGAGCAAAGAGGCAGTGAGATCCTTTAAATCAGTCATTCATGGAAGATCTAGAGTAAGGAAGCTCGTCAGGGAGACATTGGTAAACAAGGGAAGTCAAGATGCAAATACTTTCCATAGTTAATTCATCTGTCATTCAACATACATGTGCATCCATGCATACATTCACACACTAGCACATCCAATCATCATCCAGGAAAGGATAAAGCAAGGGGCAAAGATGTCCAAATGATTTAGAGTCCAAGTGAACAAAAGCAATCAAGGAGAAGGAGCAAATAGTCAGGAGGCAAAAGACAAGGATATCAGGGTTTAGCTAATTCAAGTAAAAGTGATCGGGGGCAGTCCTCCTTAGTCTCAAAACAGACTTCCAAACGTCTCAGGGCAGACTTTTAAGTGTCTCAAGGAAGACTTTCAAGCGTCTCAAGGCAGACTTTCAAGCGTCTCAAGGCAAACTTCCAAGCGTCTCAGGGCATACTTTCAAGTGCCTCAAGGTAGACTTTCAAGTGTCTCAAGGCAGACTTTCAAGTGTCTCAAGTTAGACTTCCAAGTGTCTCAAGTTAGACTTCCAAGTGTCTCAGGGTAGACTTTCAAGTGTCTCAAGGCAGACTTTCAAGCGTCTCCGGGCAAACTTTCCAGTGTCTCAGGGTAGACTTTCAAGTGTCTCAAGGCAGACTTTCAAGCGTCTCCGGGCAAACTTTCAAGTGTCTCAGGGCAGACTTTCAAGCGTCACAGGGCAGACTTTCAAGCGTCTCCGGGCAGACTTTCAAGCGTCTCAGGGCAGACTTTCAAGCGCCTCAGGACAGACCTCTAAGTGTCTCAAGGAAAACTTTTAGCGTCTCAGGGCAGACTTTCAAGTGTCTCAGGGCAGACTATCAGTGTCTCAGGGCAGACTTTTAGTGTCTCAGGGTAGGATTTTAGCATCTCAGGGCAGAATCTCAGTACCTCAGGGCAGGTTCTCCCCAGTACGCCCCAGCAACGATACCATGGGGCGAGTTTGAATAAAGTGGACCTCAGATTGGTCTTCGGAAAAGAAAGATGGGGGAATGCAGCAGGTTCAGTAGTAAAAACGGGTGTCTATGTCTTTGCGCGCTTCCTAACTCTTAGAAAGCATACAAACTACTCTTTTGCATTCTTTCCGATAGTTAGAAAGCACGCAAAGAGGGGCAGCTGTAGACACCCGTTTTTGGACCATATCCTTTAAATTATATTAAATTATCTCCTAAATTTGCATTAGGGACCGTCAGGGCATTTTTGTCCATTGTTGAATTAGATTAGAATTTAGTCATGGGTAGACCACATTCCTAATTTAAGAAAAAGTTAAAAAAGAAATTCTCCTTAGTATTATTTACATATTACAATTGCATCTTACATATTTCATTGTCCACTTAAGCTTGCATTAGCATATTCCATATCATATTTGTGTTGCTTAACAAGAAAATTAATAGTGTTGCTTAACAAGTGTTTGGGCTAAGAACTCTTTTGATTGAATCGTTGCTTACTCAGTTTATATTAGGCTTGCATATAGGCATTCTAGATTTGGGCTTGCATTTGGGCTTTTGAAGGAATTAGAATCATTTTTAATCTTTTAAAGATAAAATAATTTACAATTTAAATAAGTTACAGATGCACAAAAAATAGAAATTCGACGCCAAAAGAATCTCACTGCTTGTGCATTTAGTTTACAGCCTTTAAAAGATACAAAATAAAAAAAAAAAAAGCATTCACCAATTAATACAATCTTGCACCCACTCAAGCATATTGCTATCATTGTGCTTCCTTGTGCTTCTTGAAAATCCAGTCCCTTACACCATAGGAGAAAGCTGCAAAATTGACCGAAAATGTGTCCCAGGCTCATGACATGAGCACCATTGATTGGTGGCATGTCGATCTCCAAACAAATAAAATAAAGCATACAAGATAGAGAAGAACATAAGAAAAGGAAGTCAAAAACAGTAGTGATACAGCAGGAAAAAGCAAACAGAACAGGAGAAAATAACTTCAAGGATTCATGGCAGCAAACATGCAACAATGAGATGTGAGCCTGGGAAAGGGTAGTTAATTTAGGTCCAATTGAAGCTCAGAGCAAAGATTGATTCCCAGACCTGATGTTCGAAATGGACCAAGGGAAATGCGACGAGAAACAGAGCACTCTAGAGCATGTGATGCCTAAATTCAAAAGCAACAAAGCAAATCATCTACAGAGTGCAGCAGCATTAAGCAGTAAGCAGCAAGGCAATGAAAGAAAGGAAAGAAAATTGAAACAGTCTATTCTCCTGGCTAGCAGCTCTACCTCTTTTACAGCCTCTAACTTTTCCCCATTGACCTGCTAAGAAAGCTCCAGCAATCTTTTCCATTAAGATCAGTTACTGTGCAGCAGTTCCCTTGCATGCAAGTCGTAATTAAATCGACTAAGTTTCATTTGAGTAGGACAGAAACCCTCATCTAGCAGCCATGCATACAAGCTCAAAATAGACATGTATAGACGTCATATATAGCATTGCATCCATCACAAGTAAGCATTTTACGTTGCACATGATTAGACTTCCTTTGCAAACACAAAAAAAAACAGAACAGACAAACATTCCCTATAATCTTAATATTCATGCATTGGTGTTTCATCCCATCTGAAAGAACAAAGCAAACAGACCATGCATTCATGATTCATTTTTCATCATATTCACCAGACATAGCATTTCAGATTAGTCGTCAAGCATTTTTACATATCATAATAAACATTCTAAGCTCAGAGTTAAGCATAACAAGCAAAGGCAACCAGTTCAATGAGAAGCGAAGCAATTTGGATTCAAAAAAGAAATGGCCTTTAGAGCAAGACAGTGTTCGGTAGCCAGGTTGAAACAGAGTCGAGCGTGTGATCGTGTCGTCAGCAATCATAAAATAATCCCCACAAAACCTAACTGAGTAGATAGGGTAAGTAGGGGTCGAATCCCACAGAGAAGGGTGAAGAACTTTATTCCCAAGAACAAACCTTTTCCAAAAATTAGTTTTAAAATAGAAAACAGGGGATTTTAAGAAAGCAATTTAAACTAAAATAAAGCAAAATAAATTAAATCTAAATCTATAGCAAGTTATAAAGAAAACAATAATTAAAAGGCATACTTCTTCTCCAATGGTATGAATCAATCAATTTAACTATGGATCCTTGATTTAAAAGATGAATTCAATACTTTGTCCTCTAAGATACTGGTCTGGGCGAACCTAACATGTATATTATATAAAGTGCCGACTAAGACTAAGTTATCCCTTTTATTCCTTCAGCAATCAATTACCGTTCTAGGGCTTAAAGAACACCTAAGAATAAAGCATTAAGAACAATTAATTTTTCACACATGCATACAAAAGTAAAACCAGGCACCAAGCAATTTCTCGGTCAGTGGTAAGTTTGTCCCATTAGACTGCGGCTAAGCATACCTAATTTGTTACGAAACAGTCAAACTCAAGAACTAACCGTATTGTTTGACTTAACTATAGATCTATCAAACTATTTCATTAGCCGCGGCTCTAACTACGTAATTATCAAGATCATAAAATAAAACAGAGACTCACCTACTACCTATCAAAAACTAATATCAAATTATAAGCACAAAAATCTCACCATAATCAATTGATTGAGTTCACCAAAGGATAAGAAGTATTAAGAATTTAGCTACTCATGGACTTAGGAAAATCCAT
>AWWV01008551.1:0-12072 GCA_001974805.1 Corchorus capsularis
TTATTTATTACTGCCATAATGCCTCGTAAATGCTGCTGGAATGGGTTATGCCCTGGTTTTTTTTTTTTGTGACTTTGAAAAATGAAAATGGATATGGATGCCTCATTTCTACTACCCTGTCCTTGATTTGTTTGCCGCAACCTGATTGCCCTGCTTGCTTGCTTCATTGCTCTTGCTGAATCGGTCACTTGCTGAATACTAAATGCTTTAATAATGCTGAATTTGCTTGAGAACTATTTGTGACTCCATTGTCTTGGTAGTGAATATGTGACTGTGGTAACAATCTGAGATGCCTGATGCCTGTTGAACCCCTCTGCACTGCTTACTTTGCTTTACTTTGCTTTGGGTGACCATGCATGTCTAAATAAAGTGCTGGGATTATTTGCTGTTGTGAGCTTGTTCTTTTCTGCTTGCCATCATTTCCAAGGCTGTATGGGTGTCTAGGGATCAGAAATCAATTATGAATCCCTTACCCTACTCAGCCAAGAGCAAACATGTTTGCATGTTGTTTCCCTTCTGTGCATTCTGTGATTATGCTTTTGATGGGCCTGCTTGCTTTCCTCTGCTTTATGCTTTCTAACCTAGTTGCCTTTTCCACCATTCTTCTCATGCACAGCCCTGCACATGAGGTCTTTTAAAAGACCTTCAACGCTCGGGTGCATGCCTGTTTGATAGCCTTTGCATGTTCCTCTGTCTTGTTTCATGTACTGCATTGTCTCTGCATTTTGTTTAAACCCTCCGGCTCTCTTCTCAGCTCACATCAATTAATGGTGTGTAGTTTTGGATTTGGGGGGCACATTTTACATCTTTGCAGGTTACTAAAGACTAAGTAAAGAAAAAGCCAAGTCAGAAGAGAAAAACAAACCTTATGAGGACCAAAACTCAATTCGAGATGTAATATGCAAAGCCAAGGGAATTGTAAATAAAGCTCCCCCTTTTTGTATTTTTATTACTTTTATTTTGTACTTTGGGGATATATCTAACTAGTGCAAAATGAATAAATGAATGTACTTTGGGGATATATCTAACTAGTGCAAAATGAATAAATGAATGCTCTTTTTCTCTATTGTGATTTTCTAATTTCTATTTTTGGTGTTTTATTCTATTTATCATTGTTTTACTAATATGCCATGAAATGAAAAAACACACAAAAATAGCAAATCCAACTCATGCAATGTCTAACTAATTGCTAAAGGGTTGATTAATCAATGAATTAATGGAGCTTAAACTATATGATTAAAATGCAACAATTCTAAATTGCTAAACGAAGTTAAGCCAAGAACTGTGCAAAAATGTCCAAGGTGCACATTAAGATTTTTTCTCTTTCTGGGTTTTCAAATGCAATCTAAAAGACTAGGAAATGAATTAGCTAATTTAAATTAAAAGTGTACTAAAAGTTACCAAAATGTCCCTGAATGTGCAAAATGACCAAAATGCCCCTTAGTCTAAGAATGACCAAAATACCCCTAAATGTAAAAAAGACCAAAATGCTAATTCGACCCGAATTAAAGGATATAGGACAAAAACGGGTGTCTACAGCTGCCCCTCTTTGCGCGCTTGCTAACTACTTAGAAGTGTGCAAAGAAGTAGTTTGTATACTTTTGGAAGTTAGGAAGCGTGTAAAGACGTAGACACACGCTTTGTTAATAAGATATTTGCTGAGGGAAAATCTACTTTGAGGTCTGTACCGAAAAATTGCTGAAATCTAAAACTATTGAAAACTGTAAAAAGCGACCGTCTTCAGTCTAAATCTTAAACGCTTTCAGGAACTGTCTTCAGATCTGTCTACAAGCAGCCGTCATACTCATACTTGGTTTCCTTTAGGAACTGTCTTCAGAACCCATCTACGAGCAGTCTTCATACTCATACTTGATTTCCTTTATGAACTGTCTTCAGAACCCATCTACGAGCAGTCTTCATACTCATACTTGATTTCCTTTATGAACTGTCTTCAGAACCCACCTATGAGCTATCTTCGAAGTATGCCCGGAGGCGATAAGAATTGTTATCCGGAGGTTTTCCAACTTCTTGAACTGACAAACTTTAATATCCTTGTTTCTTATCTCCTAACTACTTGACTTTTCTCCTTGACTACATTGTTCACTGGACCCTTCTATGAATCTATTTATATTCCTTTCCTTTGATGCCATATGCTTTGTGTCCCTTCATGATCTCTGTGACTCACTCGGTCGTTCCTGCCCCTTTGTTTTTCATGCCTTCCTCTTAAATGTTCTTTCTAGGTCTTGTGTCAAACCTTTACCTCTTTAGTCTCTTATGCCTCTTGAAATGCTTGATCTTTATTCATTCTTGTCTTGTCCCAGTTAAACCTTGTTTCCTAAGGCTCTTTTTCTTGCATCTGTTTCTATATCTTCCTCTCATTGCCCTGTTGATCATCTAAAAAGGTCGCCCTTGACCAGTCCTCGTCTCCTAAATAGCTCATCAAAGTTTCGAGATATCATTCTCAACTGCTAGAAATATCCATTGCGGTGTCAGCTCTTGATCTCCTTTGAAGAGCGCCTATGAATACCATTTTCAACCCCTTCCGAATCCTCTAAGAAGGTCGACTTTGATCACTTTTTCTTCCCATGACTTCGACTACTTCTTTGCAAACTCCAAATGTCTCTCCGACAAGTTTTCTTGCTTTGGATCTATTAGGAGTGACTTGAGTTAAGCAGACTCCATTGCCCTATTCTTGGTACCATTTTCCTTGCCAACTTCCTGCAACATAGTTTAATTCAGAAGTCAAAATTCTTATATGTTTTGATCATATAGCAAAATTTTCTTGAAATATGACACGGTTGAGAATGATCCCACAAGACATTGACCTTTTCCCTGAAAAACATTTTATGATTTTGCCAAAAATGCCCCATATGTTGCCCCACTAAAAGAGACTTTCTCAAAAGATTTGGTGACCACCACTTTAAAAATTTTCCTGTCTGATATCCTTGACTTGTCCTTCTTCTTAGGCTCACTAATGGGATGCAAATTTTTGCAAAACACATTTTCGAAACATTCTCAATTTGTTATTTGTCTTTAGATGATTTGTATCAACACTGATTATGAAAAGAAGTTTGGTACAAAAGGATTGGAAGGCAATTGTCGAAGAAGTTTGTTTTGGAACTTTGATTGCTCTTGATAAGGCTGGAGTATTTTCATGACTTCATCAACTTTTATTCCCTTAAGTCGATAATCAAAGTGAGGTCATGCTCTCTCGAACTGCGCTGGAGACTTTAAGAATTCTCATCCTTGTTTTAGACTGCCCTTTCGGGTTTTCACCCTAGAGCTATACCTTTTGTCTTCTTTCTCTTTTTTTTTTCTTTTTCTTTTTCTCTCTGTTTTTTTTTCATGCACTATATATAAATAACAAAAAAACTTTTGAAACGAATTTTCTCTAAAAACCTTTGAGAAGAACCCTTTTTCTTTTGCAAAAATAATTTTTTAGTTTGGGAATGATCCCTTCACCTTCAATATCCTGACCTGATCAAAGATGGACTTTATTAGGCACGTAATGTGGGATTGGGTTAGGGGTGCCAAAGAAAAGGTAAAAGGCTCAAAAATATGTTTGAGGGTGTTCGATCCAAGGATCACTTTCTTTTCTGCACGGAAAGTTCTTTCTCCTTTGATGACCTTCCCATTTAAACATTGTTCTCTACAAGCTTCCAATCCTAAACTTATTCATTTAACTTCTTCTTTATTCTGTCGTTTCTCATATCCTCTTTTCCACTTTGAACTGCTCTCATCAGATTTTCAACTCAAGTTTTCTCTTTTTCCAATCTTCACTTGAGCCGCCCTTTTCGGGTTTTCAACTCAAGTGACCCCCAATGGATCCAAGCTGCCCTTTGCGGGTTTTCACCTTGGATCCCTCCTTTTATTTATTTTTCTTTTTCCGACCTCTTTCTTTTTAGGTCAAGGTTTTTCTTTTCTTTTTTCTTTTTTCTTTCTCTTCTTTTTCTTTCTTCTTTGAGTTGATTGCAGAGGATGTCCTGTTTTTGAACTGTGATTTCTGCTTTTTCTTTGACATCAGTCACAC
Source organism: Corchorus capsularis (assembly GCA_001974805.1). Lineage (NCBI taxonomy): Eukaryota > Viridiplantae > Streptophyta > Magnoliopsida > Malvales > Malvaceae > Corchorus > Corchorus capsularis. Next base: position 4,031 of record AWWV01008551.1, read on the forward strand.
TATGAACTCCTTTGCTTGCTTGAGCAACCGCTTATACTTTTGGGACTCTGCTTGATCATTTTTGTTTTCCTCTTGAAAATGAAGCTTATGGCTGACTGCTACTTCTGTGCCCCTACTTTTAATTCCTTTTTGGCATATGATATGATTGCAATGGAGTCTTTGATGATCTTAGATAGCTTTTTACCATTGCGTGTACTGCATTTTCTCTCTTGATTCTGCTGCCTTTTCCTAACATGTTGTTCTTCTTCTTAGTTTCTCTTTATTCACATTATCCTCTTAGACATATTCTCCTAATCCATGACACTTTTCTTCTTTCCCTTTATTCATACTATCACTATTAGTGTGCTTGGGTATCATATTCCCAATTTGCAACAAACTCTGCTTCTTCTTTACCTTCAGTGTGGAGGGTGATCCTTGATCATGGTTGATTCGAAAGAAAATCCATAAGGCTCAAAAGGGAAAACAATGGATAATTTTCTATAAGTGAAGGAATAAGAAAGAAGGCCATTTATCATTTCAGATCTGGATATTTTGATGAAAGGCGACCCTAAAAACACGAAACCTTTTTTGAAAACTCTTTTTTGAAAATCTTTTCTTGAAAACAATTTTTGAAAAACGTTCCTTATTTTGATGGTCTTGAAAAACATGTACATGCACATGATGTTGTGAATTTTCTTTATTCTCTTTTTGCGACCTCTTTCTTTTTTTTTTAGGCCCAGTTCTTCTTTTTCTTTGATGGGAATTTGATGATTAATGTCTTCTGTCTCCATTCCTCTGAATGACCTTTTTATCAATGAGCATACTGAATATTGCCCCCGCTACTAATCATAAGAAGGAAAAAGGTGCTTGGACAAGCGAATTTGATTTGAAAGATGTACTTTTTGGTGAGCTTATTTGACTTTTGAACAAATTTATCTTCCAAGGCCTAGAAATGATTTGAACTTGGCCTTTTGAACAGTTTTCCACGAGGAATGAAAAGATCTCAATATGTTTCAAATTCAAATTGGTTTCCGAGAAAAAGAATGGGCTCTTTTAGGATCAAGGGAATTTGGGGTTCTGAGCAGTGTTGACACAAATCGATTAATCATGTTATCACCTTTTAAGAATACATTCCAGTTTTGGTCTTATCTTATCTTTTTTTGTTCAAAACACAATTGTTTATTCAAAATCTTGTTTTGCTCATTCAAACCTTTTATTAATCGCACATTCCTTTGCTCACTGCCCAAGTGAAAAATTATAGAGTACTTTGGGAACTGTTCCTTAGTGGTGATCACCCAATTCAGCAAACTTTCATAGTCAAAAGTGCCACAAATTTAACAATTATAAAGATAAATAACAAAAGCTATGCAGATGTTATGCATGTATGAAAAGAGTTCAACGGTCCTAGAAATTCCCTTCTTATGGCAAGCTTCTGTTCCCCATTGTCACTAATTTGGACTGTCAATTTTTCCCATGAGATCCAGAGTTCTATACTGAATGGTCGCTTGTTTGAGCGAGAGCGACTTTCCTGGCACGTCCTGACTTTGGACAATGTATCTGAGAAGAAAATTTCACTGATCCCACTCGCTAATTAAGCCTCAATGCTGCACTCGATGTTTTTTCAAAATGCTCTCCCCTGATGATGTTAGGTCCCAAGAAGAAAAGTAGAAAACAAGTAATATGCACAAGTGATGAACTGTCTATATGTATGTATGAAATGTGTCTATGAACATATATACAAGTGATAGCATGATGGATGCATGAGCATATATACTAATGAATGGCTTGATGCATGATCAATGCATGAACATATACAAAGGAATGGACAATGCATGCTGGATACATCATATATATACAAATGACTAGCTAATGCATGATGTATGCTTGAACATATACAAAATAATGGCTTGATAACTTCGACAACTCTTGAGAAGGTGCGTGGAAATGCGAAATGCAAGTCTTGTATGTATGAAATCAATGCATGACGTGGCAAAATGTGTTGATGAACAAATGTATGAACATGCTTATGAAGATATGAAATGCTTGATGGATGCACAATGCAACCTGCGAAACAAAAGAGTTATTCAAATGCTTCTGCAAAGAGAAAACAACAAAGAACCAAAGAGTGATTAGCAACATGAACATAAATATGAACAAAAACTGAAAATTAGAGAGAAATCGTGCCCCTTCTATCAAAACACTTTTCCTTAAAAACTTTCGGACTATAAGTCCGTATGGAGCAGGTCAGTCCGCCTATTGTGAACAATGCAATTGTCCACTCTACGATCTAATTTTGGAAAAACGAGATAGCAAAGGTAAGAAATGTTCCTTTTGTGTACTAAGGTTTATCCTTACGGGATTGGCTCTACCTAGGCTGGATATCTCTCAAGGTGTCTATATGCTGGGTGAGGTTTCTCAATGGATCTAAAGGTTCCCAGTCCGCCCTTACTATCGCCCACTCTAGGCTAGTAAGGTCCAGACTGAGTGGAAGTATTTGGCAAAACCCGCACGGAGACGATTGTCACACGAAGGTTTAGCTACTTTACTTCCTCCTAAAGGGATAGAGCTCCGGTATAAGCTCATGCAGAATGAAAATGCAAGTTTTTAGTGCACGTGTGAAGGAACATACAAACCTTTACCAACAATTTCTAACCCAAATTACTAAACTACCCCCAAGAAGAGAAACAGTGCATGATCAGTTAGGCAGAATATATACAAAATTATGAAAGCATGTAAGCATAAAAAGCATAAAGATAGGCAAGAATAAACAATGACAACCAGGCATGAATAAACAAGAAAATGCAAGCAAACAACCAAGTCTAGAAACCCTAATCAACCCTAAACTAGCATTCAGTTCGACTCTCTAACCAGTCCCCAGTGGAGTCGCCAAGTTGTCGCAACGTCCGGGTCCGGGGTCTCCGAACCCTACCGTTTAACGACTTAAAAGAACTTAAAAACTAAAGGGGAGTCGCCACTAATCTTTTTTAACCTAGGTGTGATTAGCCACCTATTTGATTATTAAGCCTAATGTTAACCCTAGCTTGGCGATGGTAACACTAAACCTAATAAACGGTCTATTAACCAGAGTTCTAAGGGTTCGGGAATTGGGTACGCGTGGGGAAGGATTAGCACCCCCACGACGCCCGTCAAAAGACGGCACTGACTAGTTTTTTTTCTTAATTATGGGTTTCCATTATCGGTTGCTACTATTCTTGAATATTCTCATGCCTTTAAATTCTCTTTTTTTATTCTTTCTTAAAACTGATTTTTTCTTCTTTTATTCATTTTCCTTGTTTGACTATTTTACTCTTGTTGATTACCTTCTTACTTTTTACTGATTACCATTTTACTCTTTTACTGATTACTATTTTCTGCTCCTTTTTTACTGATTACTCTTTTAGTTTTTACTGATTACCTTTTGCGTTTTACTGATTACCTTTTTACTTCTTGCTGATTAGCTTTTTACTCTTTACTGACCACCTTTTTACTCTTACTGATTTCCTTTTACTTCTTACTTATTACTTTTTACTCTTACTGATTACTATTTACTTTTTACTGACTACTATTTTACTCTTGTTGATTACCTTCTTACTTTTTACTGATTACTATTTTACTCTTTACTAATTACCATTTTACCCTTTCAGGTACCTTTTTACTTTTTACTGATTGCATGCTATTCTTCTACTCTCTTACTTTGAATCTCAATTACCACTTTAATTATCAATCTCTTCTTAACTTACTTATTAGTCCCTTTTGCTTCCTTTCTTAATTACTTATTACTAATTTTAATCCCTTTTTGATCATCAATTTACTAATTAACCACTCAACTCTTAATTACTGATCATTTTAACTCTTAATTATCGATTTACTGATTACTATTACCTTGACTCTGATTAATCTCTTTTTACTTAATTATTGATTTACTGATTACTACTACTTTGACTCTGATTAATCTCTTTTTACTTAATTACCGATTTACTGATTACTATTACTTTGACTCTGATTAATCTCTTTTTACTTAATTACCGATTTACTGATTACTATTACTTTGACTCTGATTAATCCCTTTTTCCTTAATTACTGATTTACTGATTTCTATTACTCTTTACGATTATCACTTTACTCTTTACTGATTGCCATTTTACCTTTTACTGATTGCATCTTTCTTATTGAACTTAATCACTGATTACTTTTCCTTATTGAACTTAATTGCTGATTGCCCCTTTTACTTTTTGGAACTTAATCACTCTGATAACCCTTTTCAATTTTCTAACTGACCCCGTTTTCTTTCTTTTCATTTTTTAGATCTTCCTTAATAATTCTTATTTTATTGATACACTAGACTCTTAAATGCATGGATGCACATTATGCATGAAATTCTAATTTGAGATTAATTACCCATCAATTATACGAGGAACCCCTTTGGCCGCCTCCCAATAAATGATAAACAACCTCCAGAAATTTTCAAGCCTCTGGGAGAAGGCAAGCAAACTCAGACATGCATGATCGCCCACCTTTCCCATCACAGGATCATTTTTCTTGAATCTCATGAGCAGTTAAATAACATGGTACTAACAATATTTAAGTAAAAGTAAATATGGATGCAAGTGCTTAAGGCTAGCCTAACACTTTTTCTCTTTTCTGTTATTAACCTATATTGACAATTAAACTAAGTCATGAAATTTGACTAATTCTAAAATTTATTTTTACCATTTTTTTTGAAACTTAAATTACTTAGGCTAATAATGGAACTAGATCTTAGATTAAATTAATAGAAATTAAACTAAGTTCACAAAGCCTAAGTGCATAAAACTAGCAAAAGCCCAAATGCTCAAAATAAGTCAAAAGCCCAAGTACATTAATAGGCCCAAGTCAGAAATTACCCAAGAAAGTTGAAATGGGCCGACGGGTCATGGGACAAGTGCGGGTCGAACCAGTTCGGGTCTGCACTGGGTTAGTATAAGTACTAACTTCTCCTCCCTTTTTTTTTTAGATTTTTCTTCTTCCTTAAACCCTAAACGCCGCCACCTTCACCGCACCACTATCGGGCTTCCACCGACCACCGTGCCGGAGGGGATTTTTGCTGTGTATCGGCTCCAAATTTCAGCAACGGCCTCCTCTCAACACTCTCAGCCCGATTCCAATCTCCTTTCTATCAAAAATACCCCATAACCCGTCGAAGTTGGCCAAAACCGAACCCAAACTTTCACTCAGATTTGACGGATTCCACCGTCGGATGACTCCCAAACTTGAGTATGTTGCTTCCCCTAACGTACCCAACGATTTCGACGAGTTAATTCGTAGATCTAAACCTCCCAACACCAAAAACCCCAAAACCGAAAGTTTCAATGCCTAGCAAGTGGCAAACAAAAAACTAAAAAAGGAAAAAATTTTCGAGAGTGAAGCAAAGCCTTGATGGAGAGTGAGCTCTAAAGGGTTCCTACAGTATGAATTTCTACTCCTCTTCCTCTTGTCGTTTTTTTTTTGTTTTTGTATTTTTGTTACTAGGAAATAAAAGCTCAAAATAGTTGGACTAGAACCCTAGAATTTTTCCTTAAAAGCTGCTCTGTGTATTTTTTGACTGCTAAAATGCTAAAAAAAAAACTCCTATCTTTGAACCCTAGTTTTTTTTTCTGTCCTCCTCCCAAAAACCCTCCAAACCTCTCTGCTCTCTAAAACTCTCGCTCCCCTTTTATTGAGCTCCTTTTGATTTTTCAATTAATTATGTTTTTGTAGGCTTGTGCAGGTGTCGATTTTGAGGTGAAACCGTGTGAGGACCATCTCAGGCACAATTTGCTGCTCACGTGTGGGGAAAAAGGGTGAGCTGGCAATTCAGACAAAATTTGAGCTTGCCCCATTTTTCTCCAAAAGTTGGTATGGCTAAGTTCCTGCTCTCTTGATTTTCTATCATAAGATGGGTTTCTCTTGATTATGAATGAGGATTCGACTTGCCAACTGTGATCTCTCAACTGCCGAATTGTTTTCACTGCATTTTTATTTTGTGCTTGGTGAAATGAAACTATGCATACTACCTAAATGAGATGAAATGTGATGCTCTGTTTTTTTTTATTTTCCTTTTTGGAATGTTATTTATGCTGCTGAATGGGGAATATGCCTGCTGAAGTGATTCAACTATTGTGCAAAGAGTGCTGTTTGAATGGTGAGTGAGTGCTATGCAATTATTTCTAAGTGAAGTTGAAAATGCCTAAATTACAATGGACTATCATATATGTTGGTACTGCTTGTTGAAGATGCCATGCTAAATTGCTTTGAACTCCTATGTGAAATGCTAAGCACGTATGCTGCCAAGACTTAGTGAATATACTTTGATAATGTATGCTAATGAGGAACTTTATTAATGCCATGAAACTGTTTTTGAATGCAATGATGATTGTATGCTGTAATGAGAAAATGTGCACTATGAATAAGATAATTGAATGCTGCGAAGATATCCCATTCTTGCTCTTTCAACTCTCCTTGAATGAATCTGTGGCCCTCAAAATGTATTTGGAAAGGAATGTCCTAACTTTACTGATTTGATCTCTTGATGGCTGCTAATTGTTACTTTTGTGCCTCCCTTGTGCTTGAAAACGTTGAGTTTGGCTACTGCAAAATGCTTGGAGAAACTGACTTTCATTGCTGTCCATTGAAATGTTTCTTTCTTATTTATTACTGCCATAATGCCTCGTAAATGCTGCTGGAATGGGTTATGCCCTGTTTTTTTGTGTGACTTTGAAAAATGAAAATGGATATGGATGCCTCATTTCTACTACCCTGTCCTTGATTTGTTTGCTGCAATCTGATTGCCCTGCTTGCTTGCTTCATTGCACTTGCTGAAACGGTCACTTGCTGAATACTAAATGCTTTAATAATGTTGAATTTGCTTGAGAACTATTTGTGACTCCATTGTCTTGGTAGTGAATATGTGACTGTGGTAACAATCTGAGATGCCTGATGCCTGTTGAACCCCTCTGAACTGCATACTTTGCTTTGCTTTGCTTTGGGTGACCATGCATGTCTAAATAAAGTGCTGGGATTATTTGTTGTTGTGAGCTTGTTCTTTTCTGCTTGCCATCATTTCCAAGCCTGTATGGGTGTCTAGGGATCAGAAATCAATTCTGAATCCTTTACCCTACTCAGCCAAGAGCAAACATGTTTGCATGTTGTTTACCTTGTGTGCATTCTGTGATTATGCTTTTGATGGGCCTGCTTGCTTTCCTCTGCTTTATGCTTTCTAACCTAGTTGCCTTTTCCACCATTCTTCTCATGCACAGCCCTGCACATGAGGTCTTTTAAAAGACCTTCAACGCTCGGGTGCATGCCTGTTTGATAGCCTTTGCATGTTCCTCTGTCTTGTTTCATGTACTGCATTGTCTTTGCATTTTGTTTAAACCTTCCGGCTCTCTTCTCAGCTCACATCAATTAATGGTGTGTAGTTTTGGATCTGGGGGGCACATTTTACATCTTTGCAGGTTACTAAAGACTAAGTAAAGAAAAAGCCAAGTCAGAAGAGAAAAACAAACCTTATGAGGACCAAAACTCAATTCGAGATGTAATATGCAAAGCCAAGGGAATTGCAAATAAAGCTCCCCCTTTTTGTATTTTTATTACTTTTATTTTGTACTTTGGGGATATATCTAACTAGTGCAAAATGAATAAATGAATGCTCTTTTCTTTATTGTGATTTTCTAATTTCTATTTTTGGTGTTTTATTCTATTTATCATTGTTTTACTAATATGCCATGAAATGAAAAACACACAAAAATGCAAATCCAACTCATGCAATGTCTAACTAATTGCTAAAGGGTTGATTTAATCCATGAATTAATGGAGCTTAAACTATATGATTAAAATGCAACAATTCCAAATTACTAAACGAAGTTAAGCCAAGAACTATGCAAAAATGTCAAAGGTGCACATTAAGATTTTTTCTCTTTCTGGGTTTTCAAATGCAATCTAAAAGACTAGGAAATGAATTAGCTAATTTAAATTAAAAGTGTACTAAAAGTTACCAAAATGTCCCTGAATGTGCAAAATGACCAAAATGCCCCTTAGTCTAAGAA
>AWWV01008553.1:0-37006 GCA_001974805.1 Corchorus capsularis
CAAGTGAAGAGGAATAAGAAGAGCTTTGCATCATCATCAAGCTCATGGAAAACTCCAATCAAGAAGGATGAGAAATCATCCATCAAAGAAAAGGAGTTGGCGCAAAAAGGGGCAAATCTTAAAACCGATCCTAAGCCTTCATTGGGTTCATCTTCTAAGAATCATGTTAAGTGCTTTAAGTGTCAAGGATATGGTCATTATGCATAGGATTGCGTTAACAAGAAGGTTATGTTTATGAATGACCAAGGAGAAATCGGAAGTGAAGATGAAGAATTTACCCTAGGTTCTAGTGGAGATGATGAGAAAGGATTGACATATGATGAAGAGGATGATGATGATGGTTCAAAACCGGCATTAATGAACTTAGTTGCAAGAAGAACTTTAAGTGCCTATGTTAAAGGCGATGTGCACAATCAAAGGGAGAATTTGTTTCATACTAGGATGTATGCTAATGGGAAGCCTAGTAGTGTGATCATTGATGGAGGAAGTTGTACAAACATAGCTAGTGTGTACCTAGTGAAGGAGTTAGTATTACCTACCACTAAACACCTTAAACCCTATAGTTTAGGATGGTTCAATGATAGAGAGGAGATTAAGGTTAACAAACAAGTTTTAGTTTCTCTTTCTTTGGGCAGGTACGATGATAAGGTGCTATGTGATGTGCTACCAATGCAAGCATGCCATGTCTTACTTGGTCGACCATGGCAATATGACAACAAGGTCCATCATGATGGTGAGACAAATAAGTATTCCTTTACGTATGGTAAGCTTGATTCCTTTACGTGTTAGTACTAGTATGAATTGCGTTGATAGTAAATCTGATTTGGTTGATAAGCATGCTAGTTATAAGAAAGTTAATAAGGAGTGTATGTTAGCTAGTAAGAGTGAGATTAAAGAAGCTTTGAATGATAATTCTGTTTTGATCTTACTTTTGCTTAAATATACACTTGTGAGCACTAACCACTTGGAAAAAAAGCTTCTAAGCAACATTGTTTCTCTTTTGAGTGATTATGTAGATGTGTTTCCTGAGGAGATTCCTAGTGGTTTACCACCAATTAGGGGGATTGAACATCAAATTGACTTCATCCCTGGGGCGCAAATACCTAATAATCCAGCTTATAGGACAAGTCCTGAAGAAACAAAGGAATTGGAGAAGCAAGTTGGTGAGCTACTTCAAAAAGGGTTTGTGCGTGAAAGCCTTTCTCCATGTGCAGTTCCTGTTTTGCTTGTTCCTAAAAAGGATGGAACTTGGAGAATGTGTGTTGATTGTAGGGCAATAAACAACATAACGGTAAAGTATCATCACCCTATCCCTAGATTAGATGATATGCTTGATGAATTGCATGGCTATCATCAAATTCGCATGAAAGAGGGTGATGAATGGAAAACTGCCTTTAAAACTAAGCTAGGGTTGTATGAATGGTTAGTTATACCTTTTGGATTGACTAATGCACCTAATACATTCATGCGATTAATGAATCATGTTTTAAGAGCTTTTATTGGCAAGTTTGTTGTTGTTTATTTTGATGATATACTTGTGTATAGCCGAAACCTAGATGAGCATGTTAAGCATCAAAGATGTGTGTTAGATGTACTTAGGGTTGAGAAATTATATGCTAACCTTAAGAAGTGCACCTTTTGCGAAAACAAGCTTGTTTTTCTTGGTTTTGTGGTGTCATCGCAAGGTATAGAAGTTGATGAGGAAAAGATCAAAGCTATCAAAGAATGGCCAACTCCCACCAACGTTGGTCAAGTGAGATCTTTTCATGGACTAGCCGGATTTTATAGGAGGTATGTTAAGGATTTTAGCACCTTAGCCGCACCTATTACTAGTGTGATGAAGAAGAATGCACCATTCAAGTGGGGAAAAGAACAACAAGAAGTATTTGAGATCTTGAAGGAAAAATTAACTAATACTCTTTTGCTTGTTTTGCCTAACTTTAACAATACTTTTGAGATTGAATGTGATGCATCAAGGGTTGGAATTGGAGCTGTTTTGATGCATTTTGGGAAGCCCGTCGCATACTTTAGTGAGAAATTGAATGGGGCTGCATTGAACTATTCAACCTATGACAAAGAGTTATATGCTCTTGTGAGGGCGTTGCAAACTTGGCAACACTACCTATGGCCTAAGGAATTTGTGATTCATATGGATCATGAGAGCTTAAAGTATTTAAGAGGCCAACAAAAGTTGAACAAGAGACATGCTAAGTGGAGCGAGTTCATTGAAAGCTTTCCTTATGTTGTGCGATACAAACAAGGTAAGGAGAATGTTGTAGCCAATGCTTTATGAAGGAGGTATGTCTTACTTTCCTTGCTTGATTCTAAGTTTCTTAGTTTTGAGTATATTAAGGAATTATATGCTAGTGACGTTTATTTTGGTGAAATCTTTAAAGCATGTGAAAATTCTGGATTTGGAAAGTATTATAAGCATGATGGATTTTTGTTTAAGGAATTTAGATTGTGTGTGCCTTCTTGTTCTTTGCGCATCTTGCTCATGAGGGAATCGCATGAAGGGGGTTTAATGGGTCACTTTGGAGTTGATAGAACATATGACATATTGCATGAACAATTCTTTTGGCCTAAGATGCGACATGATGTAGGAAAGTATGTTGCTAGTTGCATTGTATGTTTACAAGCTAAATCAACATCTAAGCCTCATGGATTGTATACTCCTTTTCCTATTCCTCACCTTGGACTCATATTAGTATGGACTTTGTGTTAGGATTACCTCGTTCTAGGAGAGGTAAAGATTCTATCTGTGTGGTTGTTGATAGGTTTTCTAAGATGGCACACTTCATTGCATGCACTAAAACGGATGATGCCATTAATGTAGCTAATTTGTTTTTTAAGGAGATTGTTAGACTACATGGAATGCCTAGGATGATTGTAAGTGATAGAGATGCTAAGTTCTTAAGTCACTTTTCGAGAACTTTATGGGCTAAGTTGGGTAGTAAGTTGTTATTTTCAACTACTTGTCATACTCAAACCTATGGTCAAACTGAAGTAGTTAATAGGACTTTGTCAACTTTGCTTAGGGCTTTAATTAAAAAGAACTTAAGAACTTGGGAGGATTGTCTACCTCATGTTGAATTTGCATACAATAGAAGCATACATAGCACTACTGGATTTTCACCTTTTGAAACTGTGTATGGTTTTAATCCTTTAACCCCATTGGATTTGTTGAGTTTACCTTTGTGTGTGCAAGTCGACATGGATGGACAAAGGAAGGCCGATTATGTTAGGGAACTTCATGCTAGGGTTCAAACTCAAATTCAGAAGAAAACACAACACTACATGAAGAATGCTAACAAAGGGTGCAAAGAGAACATCTTTGAACATGGAGATTGGGTTTGGTTGCATCTAAGGAAGGAAAGGTTCCCTGAAAAGAGAAAGTCTAAGCTCTTACCTCGTAGAGATTGTCCATTCCAAGTCTTGGAGAGGATCAACAACAATGCCTACAAGTTAGATCTTCCAAGTGAATATGGCAATGTAAGTGCTACTTTTAATGTTTCAGACTTATCTTTGTTTGATAGGGATGCAGATTTGAGGACAAATCCTTTTAAAGGAAGAGGGGATGATGCGCCAAGGGCTTATCATGGTCTTGAAGAGCACAATGGAGCTAATGGAGATCACTGCTCAGATAAACTTGGAGATGTCTCGGATATTCAAGAAGCTGCTATGGTTGATCCCGATTTAAAAGGAAGCATGGAGGAGCATGGAGAGGATGCCATCGCACAAGACAGGCCATTGCATGGAGGGATCGCACATGACCGGCCATGGCATGGGCCAATCGCACAAGACCAGGCACAACCGGCCATTTGACCCTTTAGCCATTCCATTAGGTCCTATGACAAGGGCTCGGACTAAAAGGTTCAAGGAAGCTTTATTGGCTTGGTACGAATTCATCTTAGAGGTTTAAAGTCCATTGAAGATCAATTGGAGAGCATTGAAGACATCAAGCCAATGAATATTCCCAACGATTCCAAGCTATGCACTTTACTTGAAATCATTGAGCATTAGGGCTTACATTGTGTAATTCGGCCAATTGGGCCTTTATTCTATCTTAGATTAGTTATTTATTTAGTCTAGAAGACATTGGGTTGGGCCTTGTTTGACTAAGTCCAATCCTTGCTTAATTAAGTTATGTATTTACTTTTCCTAGTAGAAGGTGTAGGCAATTTCCTTGTTCCTTCCTTTATGTGTAAACCGCCCTTGAGGAGGTTTAAGGGGGTATATGCGTCGACCCTATCACTATATAAAGGGTCCATTCCCCTCTTGTAAACACAAGTTGAGTTGATTAATAAAGTTGAGGATTATTTTCCCGAATTGACTATCTTAGCTTCATTGTTCTAGTTTGAGCAAACTTAGGGTTCTTCAATCTTGTAGAGTCCTAGCAAACAATTAGGTTGTGATTGCTTAATTGTTTGTGAATCTTGTGATCTTAAGTGTTCAATTGCAGGTCTAATTGAGAGCTTAAGGTCGACGAACAAAGAAGAAGACTAGGATAGGTTTATCAATTTGGTGTTTCAAATTGATCTTTGGCGGGTCTCAAAGGTGGATTTGAATCTAACACAATTAGATTCGTATCAACTACAACCATATCAAACCACTAACCAAATGTATATGCATGTGTATGAGTCGAAAGGTCTTTATCAGGGTTGTAATGGGGCCAAGGGACAGTGAGTTAAGAAAGAAAGGATAAGGAAAATCAAAGTATTCAAGAATTTATTAGAGCATAACTAAGATGAACTCAAAAATAATCAAAATGAAGCACAATTAATCCATTGATCAAGAGCTTATTTAATCTTGTAATAGCTCCTCCTTCATCACAACTCCACCAAATCCATAAATTTTATTTTCCTTGAAGAAAATAGTGCCAATTTTTCTTTTTTGGAGTGTTCCATTTTTTTTTTCACTTTTTTTTTCACTTTTTTTTTCTTTTTCATTTTTTTTCATTTTTTTTTCATGTTCCAGAGGGGCAATGTCTTTGACATCTTTTCTCCCCTTTTATTTGGAAACAACTCACTTACAATAATTATTTAGGCACTTCACTATCCACCATATTACATTCACATTCCACTAGTTTCCCCCACACTTATCTTGATCTTAATCTTTCTTCATCAATCAACAAAAAGATCATTAAACACTAAGAAGCAAAATCAACAATAGGGCTCACAAAGAATTTAGCTTCCACCATCCATTAGAACGAAAAAAATCAACAAGTTATGCTCTTACTAATTCGTGAATAAGGGTAAAACTTGTTTTTCAGGCTCAGGGTTCTTTGGGATAATGTGGTTAATCAAAGAAGAAGGCTAAACTTATTCAATAAGGCAACAAAGGGGCTACTAGTGATAATGTAAAAAAGTTAAGCATCCTAAGGCACTAACGATCCAAACAAACGCCTTAGTCATCCCCATACACAATACATATACATTCCAAACCAATCATACCACAATCCAATTAGTCTCGAAGAGATTCAACACAAGGTCTAGAAGTAGCAAAAACCAAATTTTTGTACCCAATTGACAAGTATCATCTTCATTTGACAAACTTTGGCAACCATTTGTAAATGTAGTTAAAATAATGACATTATTGATGATATCCAACTCTAGAATTTTTTTGCCAAAAACCAAAAATAAATTTTTGAAAAATTTATATAGGAACTACTAACATATGCCTTAATGCAAATGTAATGCATGCAAACAAAAAGAAAAAGAAAAAGATGCAAAAATAAACAAAAATGCAAAAAAAATTTTACCCTCTCCTCCACACTTAGAACAACATTGTCCTCAATGTTGAGAGAAAATAAAGATTTAATAAAATTATAAATGCAACAAACACCCTCCCCCACACTTAAACGTGAAACTATATCATAAAAAGATAACATAAAGTTCAAAAGAGAGTAGAGGAAACTCCCCTATGTCCATGCTAAGGTGATGTGAAGGTGTTGACTCCACTCATGCAACTATACCTACAAAACAAAAGAAAATAAAATTATTAGAAAAAGATTAAAAGGAAAATCAAAATCAATGCCATCAATTGCAAGAATAGCCAATGCCATCGTTGTTGCCGTATTTGGTTGGTGCAAGAGTTTCTTTGGGTACACAAAATTGGCTTTGGCACTTTGTTCCCCTCTTGGCATCTCACTAACTTTGCAAAACTTGGGTTCACCACCTTTATTTTCAAAGAATTTGTTGATATTCACCCATGTACCAAATGATCCATCTTCAAAGTATCCAAATTCTAGGAATTTTTCAATGCCTAAGAAATCAGGATTCTCATTATCCAAAGTACTACCAATAAGGGAACCATCAACAATGTTGGGTTCAAGAGTTGAGTCTCCACACAATAATGGAGTATCGGTGTTGGTTGGGACCATGTCATTGATGAAGCTAAAATTTGTTGTAGAGTTTCAACCAAAGGTGAGATGGAGATTTCAGCTTCTTCTTCTTCACACTCCACTAGTTTAGTTGGAAAAAGATTATATGAGTCATCATCTTCTTTACTTTCCAACACTAGTTCACTAACATGATGTTCCGAATCCAATACCATTGATGAAGGTAATTCATTCAATTTCTCCAATCTAGTCGTCAACTCTGCCACTTGAATTGTCAAAGATTGAATTCTTGCAGTGTTTTCTAATGACAGCTCAATTGATGCTTGTGACTGCTCCATTGAGACTTGAGATTTCTCCATAAATGCCTTAAACATGCACTCAAGAGATTCTGCTCGACTTAGGGGATCGGGTTTGAATGTTGGTTCATTCAAAGATTGAACTCTTGCCTGTGACACTTCGTCAAACCTTTCCATGTAGGCCTTAAAAGTCTCCTCAAGAAGACTTGGAGGGGCAAGTTCATATGGTGGATCACTCCATTGTTGGTAATTTGGATAAGAATCATAGTATGGATTATGGGCAAACTCTTAGTTTCCATAGTAATTGTTATGTGGATAATCATCCCAACCTGAATCGTAAGAATAAGCATTAGAATAGGATTCATAAGAAGAATATCCATCATTACAATAATAATGCTCCATAAGAAAAATAGAGAATTAAAATATAGGCAGCAAGAAAACCAAGATTAGAACAAAAATTCCAAGATATGGTGGTGTCTAAGCCTGCAAAGTTAGAAAAGAAAATTAACCAAGAAGAAAAACAAAAAGAGTACAAATAGAATCAATTAAAGATAGAAATTAAATTTGTTCCTCGGCAACGGCGCCAAAAACTTGATGTACTAAATCTGCAAGTGCACCAAGTCAGTTGAAGTAATAAAACCTAGAGTAATCCAGGTGTCGAACCCACAAGGAACAATTAATTTCTACTATAATTAATTCTATCAAGAGAAGGAAAATTGTGAGTGATCAAAGCAATTTAAATTAAAAACAATGAAATTATAAAAGCAGAGAATTGAATAAGATTTGAAGACAATAATTGGAAAGCTTAGGGCTTCATGTTTCACCTAATTGGGAAATTACTACTCAACCTATGAATTAGTTTGATGCAAAGCTAGAATAGAATTACACTTAACTACCTATGTGCTCTGTCAAGTCTACACAGGAATACCTAACTAATTAGATTCACTATCCGTCGATGTCAACCTAATTAACTAGAATCATTAAGAATAAGTAATTATTCACCTATCAAATTAGCCTAAGATTCATGTCTGATCCAGCCTAACTTATTTATTTTCCTAGTGCATAGATTATGCTTCACCCGTCAGTACATGGCACAATCCCTAAGATAAACTATATGTTGGCCAGACATATAATTCTCATGAAGAACAAGGAAAATAAATCTAACTTGAAAGAAAAACAATTCAATTCATAAATCAAGCAATAATTCCCAATTGGCTACACCTTAAACCCTAATTAAGAAATTAGCTACTCATCATCATGAATAAAAACACAAGAATAATTTATTGAAGAATATAACATAAAAGAGAAAGAGAAAGGAAATCTTAGACTCAATCTCCAAGTCTTCTCTTCAACAAGCAATAGTTGTGATGAGCCAAAGGACCCCAAAATAATCCTAAAAGTCTGTATTTCAAGGGATACAAAAAGTCCTGAACTAATTTGGACTAATTAGGGGCAAAACCAGAAAATAAGGAAAAATTTGTGAAAATTCCGTCAGGCCTAACTTGGGGCCAGCTTAGGGGTCAATCCAGCCCCAAGTCAGGACAGAAAGTAATCGCAACTTTGGGGGTTTCAGCCTGGCCCCAACTTTAGGAGTAAGTTGGCCCTAACTTGGACTCCGTCAGGATTCTTGCCTTCTTCAAATTCCTTCATCGTTTTCACTCTCTTCATGTCCGAATAAGCTTTCGAGCCCTAAATGAAAGTTGTAGAGTCTTGAATCCTCTTTCCATGGGTACTTGATTTGCCTCAAACGGATCTCCGGATTGAAAATTATGATTTTCTCCCTAAAATTACTCCAAATTAACCTACAAGCTCAAAAACACAAAATGTGAAAATACTTCATAAATAGCATAGAAAGTACAATAATAATACCCAAAATATAATCCAAATAAGCTCTAAATAATATAAATTATTGCACTTATCAGTTGGTAATACTGCTGAATCTGTCGATCAGTGAAGTCACTGTCTCATCTGGAATCATCTTGAAGGTTTCATATTCATATTGCAGCAGACTGATCTTTGATTCCTTGACTTGAGAAGTACCTTCATGAGTAACTCTGAGTTTCTCCCATACTTCCTTTGCGTTAACGCAAGTAGAAACTCTGTTGAACTCAGTGATATTAAGAGCACAGTGAAGAGTATTAATGGCTTTGAAGTTTAGTTGGAATTTCTTAATATCATCTTGTTTCCATTCGGCTCTAGGCTTGTCAACAATTTCTTCTCCAACCTTTTTTGTTGGTTTCCATGGTCCATCTTGTATTATTTCTCACATTTCATAGTCAGTAGCAAGATGAAGTTCATCATACCAGACTTCCAGAATTGATAGTTGGTGCCATCAAAGAGAGGAGGACGGTTGATTGAATGTCCTTCAGCAGCTATGTTAAAACTTGATGAAGTTGCCATCTTTGGATCACTTTTGCGGCTGTCAGTCCGATCTACTCAAGAGCCGGGCTCTGATACCAATTATTGGTCCACTTGGATGTGCTAGAGGGGGGTGAATAGCACTTTATCGAAATTTGGAGTTCAAACCCACACTCAATACAATCCCCAAGTGCAAACCCACACTTGTAAAAACATAAATAAACATGTATCAAAGTGTAAAAGTGATCTCAACAGATCTGAATACACACAATCAGGCCTGAAACAATCTAAAGGTATGAACTTTAAGCGCTAAAACAGGTTTCCAAGCTAAACAGGAATAATCGAAAATAAGAGCAAAACTTGGATGTTAGGGATGTTGAAATTCTAGAGAGAGAGAACACGATCTGATCTTCAATTGTGCTCCAAAACTTGAACTCAAATGGTTAGATTTGAGTATTTATACTTCTCTCTAGCAAAGTAGCCGTTTGGTTTGAAATTCAAACCATTTTCCCATTTTTCTTGTCTTTTAGTCACGCCAGCTGTTGATAGCTTTAGCGGTACGATGTTGATCGCTTCAGCGTGTCCGTACTGTTTGTCTCGTAGCTGTTAGTTGCCTTTGCTTCCAAATCATTGATCCCATTCATGTCTTCGAGTTTTCTTCCAATTTCCGAATTTGTTCTTGACTTGATGTTTCTTCACAATTGTTGTCTTGATTACATTGTCTCAATTCTGAATTCTTCTTTCTGAAATGACTGTCTTTGGCTTCAATGGTCTTCTTTATAATTCTTGAATTTCTTAAGCATCAAAGACTTCATGGCATTCTTCTACATTAGTGTCCTTAATGTAGTAAGCTTTTTTGAGGATCTACAATGCTACAACCTTTCTATATTGAAGGCTTTACTGCACACTAAGTAGATATGTTAGCTTACATAATTGAGCTCATTTTGTTATCATCAAAAACAACAGGGTTCAACACTCGCCTCTTTAAACCCAAATGACTTAAACAACTTACCGCTCTAGGCGAAGAGCTATGAGACTTACGGCTCAGCTCTTTCGAAAGTGGATTATCCCTTTCCTGATACATAAGCTATCC
Organism: Corchorus capsularis; assembly: GCA_001974805.1. Lineage (NCBI taxonomy): Eukaryota > Viridiplantae > Streptophyta > Magnoliopsida > Malvales > Malvaceae > Corchorus > Corchorus capsularis. The sequence goes on from AWWV01008553.1 coordinate 10,088, forward strand.
AAACCGAAGAGATATATGTAATTAGGCCGAGTCTGGGCCGTGTCTCAGTCCTAGTGTGGCTGGGTTATCTAGGTAGTTAATTTAGCGATGCCCCGCTGACCTAATGGCTTAAAGCACCTCATTCTCCTTTCGACAACTCTATTTAACGAAAAGGTGTTCGTCAAACGTATCAGATTTCGAATGAGATTTCTAACCTACAATTGACTTTCAGATAGCTGACTCTTACCCTAACGCGGAGGCGGCAAGCAACTTCTCTTTCCGAAGAAGAAGCAACCGCTAGAGGGGCCAAAGTCTTGATCCTAGCCGCTGATGGAGACAATGTGGGCCCTCGTGGAATTCGTCATCAAGCTGGATTGCCCTTACGTGGTCAACGATAATTGAATGAATCCAGACTTGATCTCAAAATTTTCTTCATTGGTTGGATATTGAATTGCTAAGCGCTGTGTAGCCACATTTGGGGCAGCAAGTTCCCTCAAAGTCTTATTGTTGTTTTTTTCGCCCATGTTTTCTCTTGGGGGTTGTGGCTCCAAACTTGAAGAAGAAGTGGTGGAACGTGGAAACCTAGCTTGAGAACTTGGTGTTGACGAATCTCCTCCTTGCTCTCGAGTCAAATTCTCCTTCCTTAGTGTAAAAAGTGTATGTTCAGGCTCAGAATTGAATACTAAGTCTTTAGTACCACTACTCCTTGTATTTGGCATACAACTCATAAAAAGAACTTAAACACCAAAATCAAAAATTAAAAGTACCAAAGAAAATAAAAAGAAAAAGAAATAAAAATAAACAAAACGAAAAATAAAAAAGAAAATAACGAAAAGAAAAAGATAAGGGTAAGAAATTCTTAGGTAGTAATCTGTCCTCAATTTTCTTGTTGCTTCCTTCCTTCCCCGGCAACATTGCCAAAATTGTGAACGGTCGTTGAACAAATCACAAAATAAATCCCCACAATCCAGTAACTACTAGCTAGGGCAAGTAGGGATCGAATCCACAGAGAAGGTAGGAGCAAATTAAAGCCAAATTACACTAAAGAAAAGCTTACCAAAAAGGGATTTAAAGGATTTTTCAAATTAGCTAAATTAAACTAGAAAACAGTAAAAGAAAACTTAATTTAAGATCTAGAAAAGAGTTTGAGAAAAACAATGAGTAAAAGCATACTTCTTCTCCTTTAGGTAATTATTTTGATCAAGTAAATCATGGATCACAGACATAAAGCATGAATTTGACTTAAATTGCAATTAATTAAGAATCATAAATCATCCCAAATCGATATATAGCCTAAGACGTAGACATCAATTTTCATTGCAACAAAGTAATCCTCCTAATATCTTAAACAAATGGATTTGAATAATTGGTATAGGAATCAGACGTGATGCTCATTCCAACATGCTAATAAAATTAACCTGCATCTCGCTGACAATTAATTTCTATTGTTTTGGTCTAGTTTTCACCCCTTTCTAGAATAAGCATTAAGCTTTACTTATCCACATGCATTATAAATCAATACCAAACTTGCCTACATCAATTTCCATCTAGGCCTAAAGATTTCAACAAGGTTTGATAATCCCATTGAACCTAGGACTCCTAGATTTACAATTGTCACTTCGACCGACTTTATCTTGACTCAAGCTACTTGAATCTAACAATAGCATTCATAAATCTTAAGATAAGTTGCGCACCAAATCAATCAAAATATGAACACATAAGATGAAGCACAAGGATAAGAAACATATTCAAACAGAAAAATCAAATTATTAAGAACAAAAGCCTCACCATAGATTCATTGATCAAAAGTACCTAAGGAAAAGAAGTATAAGAGTTTAGCTACTCATGGATACAATCCATGAGAGACTTACAAAGCTAAGAGATGGGCGGCTGCCTCCTTTCCAAATTGCAAATAACAAGAGTAAAGGTTGAGAAAAGAAGGTTACTAGGGTTCTAGGATAAGAGGGTATATATAGGGGACGGCCTAGGATAGATTTTAGAGTTCAAGATGGCTTAAACAAACCCTACGGACGTGCAGGGCTTCTCTCCAAGTCTTCAAGCTAATCCAAATAGGATTTTGGGCTCAAATTGGTCAATCTCGCAAAACAGGCCCAAGACAGATTCTGTCCGCTGACTTCAGGGGCATTTTCGTCCTTGAAAACGTCCGAACATGGCTTCGACCGAAAATAAAACTGTAGATCTCGGAGTTAGCTTTCCAACGCCTACTCATACGCCTCAAACGGAGCTCTGGATCAAAAGTTATGGCTGATTTACAGAACTGTCGCCAAATCTAGAAAGTATTGAAGAAGCTTCAAGAGAAAGTGACATGGGTTTCCGCTTGTGGTGGCTGGGTGCGTGCGCGGGATGAGTGTCCCGACTCCCCCTGGGCGCCCACATGGCCTGTCTGAAGTCCCATGTGTTTCGTCTGATCACCCAGGTGCTCCAGTGCTTGGTTCGACACCTTGACATGTCTTCTTGCCTTGAACTCATCTTTGCTCATTTGCCTTGAAAACTTCTAAGCAATCAACTTTATAACCTTGATAAGCATAAAATTGACTCTTCAAGCTCTTCAATCACGAACATGATAGCTCCATTCTTCATCCAAAATGTCCATGGAAAATATTTGTGTCATAAATCATCTAAAAAGGCTCCAAAAAGGTACAAAATTGATGATTTTGCACTTTTCTTCTCTTCAACACCTATAAACACAAATGTACCAAATATAAGGCATAATCAAGCATAAAATACCCAAAAAGCATAGGAAAATGACCATAAAAAGATGCATAATTTTGGTCTGATCAGATCTGTCAAACGGTAGTAATCCTTTGTAAAAGTACTGGATCAGCAACTGTTCATTGATTTGATGATTGGGGCAGCTCGCACAAAGTGTTTTGAAACATTCCCAATATTCATGCATTGTTTCTCCGTGGCGTTGCTTAATTCCGCAAATCTTCTTCCTTATGCTTGATACTTTATGAGCAGGAAAGCACTTTTCCAAGAACAATTTCTTAAGGCTCGTCGAAGATGTGATTGTACCAGTGGGTAAGAGGTACAACCAATCTTTTGCACGATCCACAAGAGTGATCAGAAAAGTTCTTAACATGAATTGATCTTCAGGGATTCCTTGAATACTTGTTGATGCACAAGCAATCTGGAAATCAGTAAGATGTCGGTGAGGATCTTCTCCAGGCAAACCATGAAATTTGGGTAAAATCTGAATAAATCCATATTTTATCTCAAAGTTTCCAGTTGTATCTGGGTAACGAATTGCTAAGCATTGTGCAGTGACGTTTGGTGCAGCTAATTCTCGCAGAGTTTTGGTTGCATTGGCGTTGGCCATGTTTTCAGATGATGGTTGAAAACTCAAATTGGATGACTCCTCTTCTTGTTGTCGGCTTTGTGTCTCCTTCCTTAATTGAAATAGTATTCTTTCAGGCTCAGGATTGAATTCTAAATCTTCATTACCACTACTTCTGTCTTTGGCATGCAACTTCCTAGAAACATCAAACAAAACTAAAAAGAAGAATTAGCAGTAATAGTTCTTAAACAAAAATAAAAAAGTAGAAAACAAATTTTTTTTAAAGAAAAATGCAAAAGAAAACCCTTTTTTAAATCGCAAACCCTAATAATTTTTTTTTTAGAAAAAACGCAAAGAATTTTTTTTAGAGGAAAAACAGAAAAAGAAAACTTCTAGAGCAGATTAATTCTTGGATCTTTTTACTTCCCTTCCCCGGCAACGGCGCCAAAATTATGATCGTGTCGTCAGCAATCATAAAATAATCCCCACAAAAACCTAACTAAAGTAGATAGGGCAAGTAGGGCTCGAATCCTACAGAGAAAGGTAATAATCTTATCCAAAGAATAAATCTTTTCTAAAAATTGCTTTTAAAAGAAAACAGGGGATTAATTATAGAGAAAGCAAATTTAACTAAAAACAAAGCAAAGTAAATTAAATCTAAATCTATGGCAATTTATAAAGAAAACAATAATTAAAAGACATACTTCTTCTCCAACGGTATGAATCAATCAAATTAACTATGGATCCTTGATTTAAAAGATGAATTCAGTATTTTATTTTTAATGACATTGGTCTAGGAAAAACCTAACATGTATATTAGATAAGATTACCGGGTTAAGGCTAATCTATCCTTATTATTCCTTCGGCAATTGATTTCCCTTTTGGGGCCTAAAAACCACCTAAGAACAATGCATAAAGAACTATTATTTTTCACACATGCTTAATAAATAAAACTAGACACCAAGCAATTTCTCGGTTGGCGGTAAGATTGTCCCTTGGACGGAGTGGTTAATTCTCATCCAATTGCTACATACAATCAAACTTGGAGGGTTAATCCTAAGCTTGATCTAGCCATAGATCTATCAACTTACCTCTTCAGCGGCCATTCCAAATTAATAAGAATCAAGATCATAAAATAATACAGAGACGCACTTACTATCTATCAAGAACTTAACATCAAATTATAAGCACAGAAATCTCACCATAATCAATTGATTGAATTCACCAAAGGATAAGAAGTATTAAGAATTTAGCTACTCATGGATTTGGGAAAATCCATGACAGGCTGATCAGACCAAACTTATGCATCTTTTTATGGTCATTTTCCTTTGCTTTTTGGGTATTTTATGCTTGATTACGCCTTGTATTTGGTATGTTTGTGTTTATAGGTGTTAAAGGGAAAAAAGTGCAAAATCACCAATTTTGTGCCTTTTTGGATGATTATTTACACAAATAATTTACAAGGACAATTTGGATGAAGAATGGAGCCAATATGATCGTGATTGAAAAGCTTGAAGAATCAATTTTATCATTATAAGATTGATTTTCAAGAGCTTGAAGCAAAGGAGCACATGGGGCGCCAGGCAAACCCATGGGGCGCCAGGCATGCCGCATGGGCGCCCAGCGCTAGTCGGGCATGCCACCCAGCACCCATATGGATGCAGGCGACCTGGGGCCTGAGGCCAACGCCCTGGGCGCACAAGCCATTGACCTGGGCGCCCAGGGGGAGTCAAGGTCATCACCCGCGTGCGCACCAGCGGCCATCATGCGTCACTTCACCTTGAAGCTTCTCCAATTGTTTCCAGATTTGGCGACCCTTCTGTATTTTCGCGATAACTTTTGATCTAGAGCTCCGAATGAGGCAAATGAGTAGGCATTGGAAAGCTAATTCCAAGATCTACAACTTTCATGTTTTGGTCGAAGTCCAGTTTTGCCGTTATCGTGGTCGAAAATTCCCTTGAATTTTCTGCAGACATGCTGGACCTTGAAAAGCCCATGAATCAAGCCCAAGATGATATGATAAACCCTAATTCGGTACTAAGGGATAGCCCAGACCTGGAGGACTACTTTAAACCCAATTTAAGGTGGTTTAATGAGCTTAAATTACTATCTTGTCCTAGGTTAGTTAGCCCTAAGTCTCTAGTATAAATAGTCACCTTTTCTCTCTAGAAAGAGGGGTATTGGTGATTTAGGTTGAAGATTGGAGCTAAGGGAGCCGCCGGCCATACTCAAGGTTTTTCTATTCCTTTTTCTTTTGACGGCTACTCAATTCATGACTAGCTAATCTTTTATTTCTCCAATGTAGAATCATATTGATCTCTTGACATTCAATTTATGGGAGACTTTTGTTCTCAATAATTTGATTTCCATTTGAATATGTTTCTTATCTCTGTACTTCATTTTGTGTGTTTATGTTTTGATGGATTTGGAGGCCTACTTATCTTGATAATATAAATGCTAAAGTTAGATTCAAGTCGACTTAAGTTAAGTTGATATTGGTCACAAGTGACAATTGAACTAGAAGTTCTAGTTTCAATGGGATATCAAACCTTGGCGAAATCTTTAGGCCGAGATGGAAATTGATGTAGGCAAGTTTGGTTATGATTTATCAGACATGTGGATAGTAAAATATTAATGCTTGTGCTATGTTGAGGTGGTACCTAAAATAGTACATTAGGAATTGATTTTAGCTAGTAGCAAGATTGATTCGCCTAGCATATTGGAATATGTTGCTGCATCAGGAGCATGTTCCGGGCCATTTATTCAAGTGGAGTTGTTCAAGATATTAGGAAGATTATTTCGTTCTTAGGAAAGTTGAAGCCTACGTCTTAGGATATTTACTACTTTGGAATAATTTATGATGCTTAATTGATTGACAATTAATATCAAATTCATATTTAGTGTCAATGATCCATGATTATCACGTCAAGGGTGAAATAGATTCTATATTGGAGGCTTGTTTTACATAGTTGATTACTCGTTTTACTTTGTTTTTAATTTATTTTATTAGTTTTAATTTAGAATTACCAAATCTCTTCTTTCAATTTATTCTTTTCAACATAATTAATTAGTAGAGAAATTATTCTCTCTCCCTGTGGATTCGACCCCTACTTGCCCTAGCTAGTAATTATTGGTTTGTGGGGAATTATCTTGTGATTTGATCAACGACCGATCACAATTTTGGCGCCGTTGTCGGGGAGAGTGTGCTTTTAATTTCTTTACTTTTAGATTGTGTTATTTGTAAATATTTGTTTTCTTTTTATTTTTCCTTTTTACTTTTACACTTGATCAACTTTGATTTGTAGGAGAATTCAATGGAGCAATCACTTACTCTAAGGGAGTTGAATTTCAACTGTGAATTGAAGCCCCATTGCATTGATTATCCAGAAGATTTGCCTACGAGTTAAAGCCTGGAGTGGTTCGTATGCTACCAATTTTTCATGGGGAACCCCATGAAAACCCTCATGAGCGTTTGAGACGTTTCATCATCAAATATGCTATGTCTAGGATGCCTGAAGAGCAAGCCAGGCTTCGAGCTTTTCCAATTACATTGGAAGGTAAAGCGGAAGAGTGGTTTTGGAGTCTGCCATCAAAATAGATTACTTCTTGGAAGGAAATGGAGAGAGCATTCTTGAACCAATACTTTCCAGAAGCCAAACGTGCAGATGTCAGAAGCAAGATCAATTCTTGTCGCCAATTACCTAATGAGAAGTGGTTTCAATATTGGAAAAGGTACAACAAGATTTGTGAAAGTTGCCCCTACCATAACATAGGCGAGGAACTCTTGATACGACAGTTCTATGATGGATTGTTGTATGAATATCGACTCTACATTGATGCCACCAGTGGAGGTAGCTTGACACTCAAAACACCCAAGGAAGCTACGAAGCTGCTCGACATCATGGCTGAGAACATTTATCAATTTTGCACATCAGAGGAGAACCTCAAGCTCAAGGAGCCAGAGTTTGAATTATCAATTTGCAAAAAGATAGGAAGAATGGAAGAAGTGGTACAATCACTCGTAACAGAAAAGGACAAGGTATATTCATGCTTAGCAAGCAAATTGCCGACCAACAAGATACCATTGCCAATTTCATGCGACTTATGATTGCAAATCAAGGAGTGAATCATCAACAACCAACTTTGCAAACATCACATATGGCTCAAGGACATAATAACAACATGGAGCTCAATAAAGGATTAAACCATGCTCAAAGATATGGGATCAATTCTGTGGGAATGGAAGACAAGCAACCTAGGGTAACGAAAGAGATGGAGTCATCAAACACCCCATTTCCTTCTCCGACATCATTGATTGAACCAGCCCCTCCTACCCCTGAAACAAAACCATCACCAATTGTCACGCCCCATGTGCAAATGCCAAGTGATGAGGAGAATTCTGTGAAGAGTGAGGGGGAAGAAAAGCTAGACTTTGGAGCGAACTCAACTTCATATCCAACAATTGCTCAAGATCCACCAAGGAGGAGGAAGAAATCAAAGAAGGCAACAATGCAAACCAATGATTTTCATGCACCCTATCCTCAATTGTTCACACAAAGACATAAAGGATGCTTGGAGGAAAATCTATTGGATTCATTCCGAGGAACAAAGGTAAACATTCCTTTAGTAGCTTCAATCGAGCAAGTGCCAAGGTACGCAACTTTTCTTAAGCAATTAAGTGATGATAAGGGAAGATTGAAAGATAATGAAATGGTATGCATGAATAAAACTTTCTCTAATGCTTTTCAAAGGAAATTGCCTACTAAATGCAAAGACTTAGGAGCATTTACTATTCCATGTAGTATAGGAGGCAATATGACTGTAAAAGCAATTTGTGATTTAGGTTCTTCAATTAATATCATGCATATTCTAATTTTCCTTTGTGCTTTGTTGTTGTCTTAATGCTTTTATGGATACTGATTCGAATTTTTGTCATTGTGGCTCTTTTGGAATGTTTGGAGTTTTTGAGACTGGAGCTTTCATCTCATTTCTCGGGTCTGAAGCCAGTGCCTATATCAAAGCCTCCCAGGCCTTACCTTTCATGTCTCAGCCTCTTTCTTTAAGTGTTTCTTGCCATGCTTGCTGTTGCATTGTGTCATGATATGCCCTGTTGCTTTTGAATTTAGGCATCATATGCTCTGGAGTGCTCTGTTTCTTGTTGCATTTCCCTTGGTCCATTTCGAACATCAGGTCTGGGAATCAATCCTCGCTTCGAGTTCCAATTGGACCTAAATTAGCTACCCTTTCCCAGGCTCACATCTCATTGTTGCATGTTTGCTGCCATGCATCCCTAAAACTGTTTTCTCCTGTTTTGTTTGCTCTTTCCTGCTGTATCACTGCTGTTTTGACTTCCTTTTCTTCCATGCTTCTCTATCTTGTATGCTCTCTTTTATTTGCTTCGAGATCGACATGCCACCAATCAATGGTGCTCATGTCTTGAGTCTGGGGACACATTTTTGGCCAATTCTGCAGCTTTCTCCTATTGTGTAAGGGACTGGATTTTCAAGAAGCAAAAGGAGGCACAATGATGGCAACAGGCTTGGGTCAATGAACCATATGAACCTGACTATGCAATAATGCAAATACCGAATGTAATGCTATTAGAGTATGGACTAATGTGCAAAAAAATGAGGTAATGAATTATACTAAACGCAATTGAATGAGAACCTATGCAAGATGCAAATCTATTAAAATGTCCTAGAAAATTATGAATTGACAAGAATATCCCTAAGACAAATTAAGAAGCAATTTAATCTAAATTAAAGTATACGTGCCAAAGATGGGCGTCTACACATTTTTGCAGCCATAATCTGAAATTCAGTAATCTCATCATACCTCTTGCGCAATGCCACAATCTTTAGTCGATCTGCAACTTTGCTGGCTTTAGGGGCTTTAGAAACACCAATCTGGCACCATCAAAACTTCCTTTCTTCTTAGAACTGCTTTTTGCTCGCTTCGCCGGAACTGCAATTTCTTCTTCTTCTTCATCGATGACCTTAAGCTAAGAGAACTTCCTCTTTGCTTTGGATGTTTCTCTTTTCGCCATTTTTTTCAACAAGTGAGTAAAAGAGAGGATTTGAGGGTGAATGAAAGTATGAGAGTAAACAGATTTTTTGAGAGGTTGAGAGAGGAGAGCTAAAAACAAATTAGGGTTTCTGAATGAATAAAGTGGAGAGGAAGAGAATAAATGCTAGAAGATTTTTTGAAAAAGAAAGAATTTTTTGGGAAGAGGAAGGAGTAAGTATCTCTTTTATTATTTTGATGTGACTTTACCCAATAAGGATAAGACTGATTTTGAAATTCAAAAGAGTATTGACATGAAAGGACGCGTCATGCACGGAAAGCAGGGAACTGAAAAGGCATGTCAGAGGGCTAAAATCCAACACATTTTTGTTGTATGTGTATGCATGTATGTATGTACATATTAAAAACATTAATGAAAAATGAATGAAGCAATTAATCAAATGCTACTGAAATCTATCATGCCAAGCTCATGTCTAATTCTACTAAAATGCTCATCACAGAGAGGTTTAGTAAAGATAGACTAAATAGCCTTTTTGCCCCTAAACTTTGAAAATTTAGGCCAGTTTACCCCTTGAATTAAAGATTGTGCCACATTGCCCCCTTAATTTTCAAAATCAAGCCAAATTGCCCCTTGCCGACAACACCGATAGTCACGTGCCGTCATGTGACTAACGGTTCCGTCTAGGCTTCAGTTATCTGCTGACGTGGCTCGTTTAGCTGACGCTGAAAAGCCACATCAGCTAAGGTGGGTCCCATGAGCGGGAAAAAGCCTGATCTGACCAAAATGTGACATGTTTTAATGGTCATTTTCCTATGTTTTTAAGGGATTTTATGCTTAATTTTGGTTGATTATGTCTCAATTTCTTAATATTTGTGATTATAGGTCTTGAAGACAAGAAAAGTGGAAAAGCACTATTTTTCCTACCTTTTGAAGCTATTTTGATGGAATTATGACATAATGATTCAAGTGGAATTTTCATGAAGATTTTGGAGATTTTATGTTCGTGATTGAAGACTTTTTGAAGCTCATTTTTTGCTTGGAGAAGCCATGAAGATCAATGCTACAAGTTTCCAAGATGATTGAAGATCAAGAACATAAGTCAAGTGAAAAAACATGCAACTTGCTGACGAGCTCTCCAGATGACCTGGGCGGCTAGGCATTTCATCTGGGCGCCCAGGGACAGTCGTGCCTGCCAAATCCAGCAAAAGTTGGTGTCTTCCTCTTGAAGCATCTCCAATTGATTCCGATTTCAGCGACACTTTGGGAGAAAAATTTTAACTTTCTCTACAGAGATCCAAATTGGATGATTCAAGATGCGTTGGAAAGTTAACTCCAAGATCTACAACTTTGCAGAAGACTTCAAAGTCCAGTTTTGCCGTTAAGATGGTCAAAAATGCCCCTAAAGTTATCGGACTGTTGCTGTCTTGGGCCAGATTTCGGGTTTCTTCTACTTTCAGCCCATCTAAGCCGTTGGATTTCACTTGATGACCAAGTAATTAGCTCAGCACATTTTTAAGAGTCCTAGGTCGATTATAATTCTAATTCTAACCCTAGGAGTCTCCTATAAATAGCTACATTAAGTTGCAAAACCCTAAGCTAACTAAGCTACCTAAGCCACCTAAGCCACCTAAGAGATAACGCAAAAACCCTTTCTTTTCTACTTATTTTCGCAGCAACCTTAGGTTATGTTTTTATACTTTTCCTCCATGGGTTGTTCTCAATCCATGGAAGGCTAGTTTTCTTTAATACTTCTATCCTTTGTTTGGAGATTTTAATCAATTGATATGGGGAGATTCTGCACTTATAATTTGGTATGATTTTCTTTTATTGAATAACATATTAATTCCTGTTATCATAATTATGATTATTTATGTTGTTGCTTTAGACGATCGCTATTGTCAATAAGAAGAATAATCTATGGTTTTTATTTGGTTGATCCTTTGTTGGTATGCCTTATAATTGATACAAGTTGATGTCTCTTGCCAAGATGTCGATGCAATTAATAAGTCTTATTTAAAACTGACGCGTGATAGTTTCGTTGCGTATAGGTTTGATTTTAATTTATTAAGCATGTGAGATCTATAATTGAACTTAATGCTTTATAGGAGACTCCTAGGGTTAGAATTAGAGTTATAACTGACCTAGGGCTCTTAAAAACGTGCAGAGCTAATTACTTGGTCATCAAGTGAAATCCAACGGCTTCGATGTGCTGAAAATAGAAGAAACCCGAAATCTGGCCCAAGACAGCAACAATCCGATAACTTCAGGGGCATTTTTGACCATCTTAACAGCAAAACTGGACTTCGAAGTCTGCTGGAAAGTTGTAGATCTTTGACTTAACTTTCCAACGTATCTTGAATCATCCAATTTGGATCTCTGTAGAGAAAGTTATGATTTTTCTCCCAAAGTGTCACTGAAATCGGAATCAATTGGAGAGACTTCAAGAGGAAGACACCAACTTGTGCTTTGATTTGGCAGGCCCGACTGTCCTTGGGCACCCAGATGAAATGCCTAGCCGCCCAGGTTAACAACCTAGCCGCCTAGGTCATCATGAGAGCTCGTCAGCAAGTTGCATCTTTTCTTCACTTGACTTATGTTTTTGATCTTCAATCATCTTGGAAGCTTGTAGCATTGAAAATAGTACTTTTCCACTTGTCTTGTCTTCAAGACCTAAAATCACAAATATTAAGAAGTTGAGACATAATCAACGAAAATTAAGCATAAATTCCCCTAAAAACATAGGAAAATGATAATAAAAACATGTCACAATTTGGTCTGATCATATTTCCCCCACGCTTAAGCTTTGCTAGTCCCTAGCAAACTAGTGCAATAAACCTGCCATTTCAACCTGAGACTGATAGAGGTACTCAAGTGGTGTTATGTCACCTGAGGGTTTACTTAACTAGAACGATACCCATAAACATTTTGAAAATAGACTCGATAGACACGAGGTTAGTAGTTAAAAACAAATTTGTAGACAAATCTAGGTTTAAAGGCTTTTAAAAAGATAATTGACTAGAGAAAACATACTTTTGAAAACAGAGTACTTCAAATAACAAGAGAATTTGATTTACAATTTCTAATTAAATGCAATAAAAGTTAGTAAAAATACAAAAGACATATAGTTCAAATAGACTATGCACACAATCACTCTAATCAATAATGCAATCTCTTAAGATCAACATACCTTAGATGATTTTGACAAGGAAAACTTACCATAAGCTTGTATATACATCTATTTCCAAAGGAAAAGTAATATCATGGATATTTATCAGAAATTAAATAAGGTTGGCTTATTTTTAAGAAAACAAGGTTACTAACCTTAGAAGTATTCATGATTTAGGGGTTACTAACTCCCCTTTTTTCTTTTGAGGTTACTAACACTCTTTTTTTCTTTTTTTTAAGAGGGACAATACTTCCGCAATTCCATGCCTCTAATCCTCTTTTTAGGTTACTAACCTTTTATTTTTATTTATTATTATTATTAAAGAGTGACAACTATGGAAAGAGCAAAAGTATCTCTTCTCCTCTTTCATGAAAACACTTCTTTTTAAAAGATTTTAGCTACCCTTCATACCCCCACACTTTATCTTTGACATATCTATGACATACTTCTATAATTGTACAAGATTAAACACAAGTTCTATAAGTAATACACTTGTCAAAACATTTTGGGTATGAAAAACCTTATCAATTACACTTCTCAAAGAATGAAATGTGCATAAGAAAATTTGAAAAATATTTCCAATATATTTAAACCAATCAAATATAGCACAAAACTATACTCTTGCAAATTAAATCAAAAAAATTATTATTGGTACTAAAAAGAAAAATTTTGAAATTTTCTTCAAAAATTTTGAAAAAACCATCTCTAGTCAATAATTTTTGAAAAATTGGATCTAGGAAATAGACTATCTCCCCCCCCCCCCCCCACTTAAAAGACACATTGTCCTGAATGTCTGTGTGCTAGTGATTTTGAAAAAAATTATTCAAAAAATTGAGTTTTTGAAAATTTTTGGAAAAATGAAGTGCATATAATCTAGCAATAATAAATAGGCTTCTTAATATGAATGACTAAATGTAAGATGAATTCACAAAGACAGTATGCATCCAATCTAGCAAAGTAATCCAAACATTCATCACACATAACATTCATAGCATCAAAGTCTTAAAAAGATCCATAAAAAACATAAAACAAACAATGCATGCAATTGTCATGAAAAATATTCAAAATACATAGCCTCAAAATGACAAGAACTAATGGCCTCTCCTAGGTCTTCCTCATCCCATGCGCATGGTGCTCTCAAATCTACCAAAATAAGCTCTCATCTCCCTCCTTTGTGTCGCAATGTGCGGGCCCCGGGGGAGGGGGGTCGGAACCCCGCTGTTTGAACAACTTGGGGGGAAAACTATTGTTGGATTCTTATGAGAGTCACCACTAATCTTTTTTACCTAGGTTTGATTAGCCATCTATCCAATTATTAAGTTTAATATTAACCTAAGCTTGGCGAAGGTAATACTAAACCTAATAAAGTCTGCTTAACCAGAGTCTATGGCCCCGGAGTCGGGTAGGCGTGGGGAAGGATTAGCACCCCCACGACGCCCGTCGAAACGACGGCACTGACTGGTCTAGGATTAACTATGCGTCTCTATCGTTGGTTGTTTCTATTCTTCAGCCTATTCATGCCCGAGATTATCATTCTTAGTCTTTAAACGAGTTATAATCGACCTCAATTTGTTCTCTATTTAGTTCAGATTGTTATTTTGCTGTTATTTAATTATCCGGATTAGGCCGATGTCACTAATCCTTTTATCTTGACTTAATTCTCTTTAGATTAGGACGTCTTATTATCCCCTTCTTTTATTGACTCAATTTTTATAATTCAAGCCCTTTTATTGTTTTACTTAATCTCTTTTTAGATTAAGTTCTTTATTGAATCCACTTAATTACCTTAAATTAAGCCTTTTATTGACTCCACTTAATTACCTTGAATTAAACCTTTTATTGACGCTACTTAATTACCCTGAATTAAGTCCCTGACTTGACACTACTTAATTACCCTGAATTAAGTCCCTAACTTGACTTAATTTCCTTCCATGAAATTAAGTCCTTAACTCTATCTAATTCCCTTCCTTAGAATCAAGTCCTCTACTTAATTTCCTTCCTTCAAATTAAGTCCTTAACTCTACTTAATTTCCTTCCTTAAAATTAAGTCCTTAACTCTACTTAATTTCCTTCCTTGGAATCAAGTCCTTTACTCTACTTAATTTCCTTCCTTGAAATTAAGTCCTTTACTCCACTTAATTCCCTTCCTTGGAACTAAGTCCTTAACTCTACTTAATTCCCTTCCTTGGAACTAAGTCCTTTTCTTTGCTTAATCCCCTGGGTTAAGTTTTTGTCTGATCTTACTTAATCATCTTTGGATTAAGTCTTTGATGATTTTACTTAATTCTTGTGAAATTAAGTCTTTGTTAATTTACTTAATTACCCTGAATTAAGTCTGTGCTTGCCTTTACCTAATTTCCTTCCTTGAAATTGATTCTGCGCTTGTCTTTACCTACTTCCTTCCTTGAAATTAAGTATGTGTTATTCTTTACCTAATTTCCTTCTGTGAAATTAAGTCTGTGCTTTTTCTTTATCTAATTTCCTTCCTTGAAATTAAGTCTGTGCTTGCTTTTACTCAATTACCTTGAATTAAGTCCTTTAACTGCTTTTACTTAATTACCCTGAATTAAGTTCTTTAACTGCTTTTACTTAATTACCCTGAAATAAGTTCTTTAACTGCTTTTACTTAATTACCCTGAATTAAGTTCTTTAACTGCTTTTACTTAATTACCCTGAATTAAGTTCTTTAACTGCTTTTACTTAATTACCCTGAATTAAGTTCTTCAACTGCTTTTACTTAATTACCCTGAATTAAGTTCTTCAACTGCTTTTACTTAATTACCCTGAACTAAGTTCTTCAACTGCTTTTACTTAATTACCCCGAATTAAGTTCTTTAACTGCTTTTACTTAATTACCCCGAATTAAGTTCTTTAACTGCTTTTACTTAATTACCCTGAATTAAGTTCTTCATCTGCTTTTACTTAATCATCTTGAGTTGAACTTTGAATGTTTCCTTTTGACTGTATTTACTTAATTGCACTGAATTAAGTTCTTTTGACTGTGTTTGCTTAATGCATATGATGCATATATTCCGGATTAAACACATTTTACCGTGTGGTTATACGAGAGACATTATTTGGGCGCCTTCCACTTGATTGGTAAGACCGCCAATTAGATATCTCAAGCCTAGGAAACTCGATCGAATTAAAATGGACAAACACTATCATATTTCAACCGATTATTCCATCATCTGTGTCAATTTACTTTTCTCAAATGACCATGGCATCAACAATATTAATGGAAATTATCATGAATGCAAAAAATGCTTTATGACATGTATATTTTCTATTTTTTTCACATAATTAGTAAATTAAATTACTAATTCATTATCAAAAATGGAAATCTGAGGACCTAATTGAATTAATTTACTGAAGGCAGGGACCTTAATGAGAACGCCAGTCAGTTTCAGGACTCAATTGTGCCAATCACAATTCACATATGCTGAATGGGGACTAAATAGCTTAAAATCAGAAATTATACTTGAGTTTGAACCAAAACTACGCCGTTTTGGCTTAAGTTGTACGGGCTATATATAAGTCAGCTTCTTCTTCTCCTTCTTTAGTGCTTTCCCTTGTCGGAAACCCTAACTCCTTACACCGCCGCCACTGGTAAATCGCTCCGCCATGTCGGTTGAATTTTTTACTGTAATTCGGCCTCGAAATTTGCTGAAACGGTCTTCTTCAGTTCGCGAGTCCAGATCTTGGCTTATTTTCTTCAAAGCAAACTCTTAACCCCGCAAAAACCGACTGATCCGAACCCAGGGAAAAGTTTTCGATCTCAAAAACCTACCATCAGATGGTCTTCAAACTTGAATACATTACTCCAAGCCCAGTCTTGCTACCATTTCACCGAACGATTTCCCGAGATAATTCTTCTATACTCCAAAGTCCTAAAATATCCAAGTCCACCATCGGGAAAACCTTCAGTACGACTACTACGAATCCTCCTCTCTTTACTCAAGCTTTCACAGCATCTAGTTTCCCAAGGAAAGAAGCCCCCTTTTCCTTTTGTGCTTTGAACCTTTTAGATAAAAAAAAACCCTTCTCTTTGCCCATGAGAAACCGAGCAAGTATGAGTGTGAAAAATGAAAAAGTTTTTCCCAAATTCCCAGAGAAAGTCCCCAAATGGTTCTGAGTGTAAGTGTTCCTCGTTTTTTTAGTGTTTTCTCTCTTTTTCCAAAAGTTCCCCCCCTGTTTGCTTAGAACAAGGGCCTATTTATAGGCCCAGGGATCCTCTGTCCTCTTCATTTGGGGCAGGTGAAGATGATAAGAAATAAGCATGGAGCCTAGGTGAACTGTCTTCCTTGGTGAGTCATCCCCTTCCTCCCTTTCCTCGAAATTTCCCTTTGTTTTCCTCACTTTTGTTTGTTGCTGTAGATAAGAATGCCGAAGGTATAAGCATCAGCGTATGAGGTGAGCTGGCAAGGTTGTTGCGGTTCTCTCTCCAATTTTGTATGTAAGTGCTTAGTTGGACCAAATGTCGCAAGGCTTTTTAGAGCCAAGGTAATTTCGACAGTTGGTAACCCTCGCCTTTCTTCCTCATATATTTGCAAATTACTGAGTGTGTATGCAGAATTTGATGGTGAAAATTCTTTTGGAAGTGCACAAAGACGTAGACACCCATTTTTATTACTGTGCCTGAGACGCTTGGAAGGTCTACCCTCAGACGTTTGGAAGTATGCCTTGAGACACTTGGAAAGTCTGCCCTGAGATGCTTGGAAGTCTGCCTTGAGACACTTAAAAGTTTGCCCTGAGATGTCTGAAGTCTGCCCGGAGACAATTAAATGTCTACCCTGAGACGCTGAAAGTCTACCTTGAGACACTTGAAATTCTGCCCTGACACGCTTGAAAGTCTTCCCTGAGACGCTGAAGAAAGACAGCCCCTGATCACTCTGACTTAAACTGGCTAAACCCTGATATCCTTGTCTTTCGCCTCCTGACTATCTGCCACTTCTCCTTGACCGCTTTGTTTTGTCCAGTTGGACCTTTTTGTGAATCATTTCGACATCTTTGCCCCTTACTTTATCCTTTCCTAGATAATGATTGGATGTTCTAATGCATGCGTGGATGCACATGTATGTTGAATGACAGATGTATTAACTATGGAAAGTAAATGCATTTTGACTTCTCTTGTTTACTAGTGTCTCCCTGACGAGCTCCCTTACTTTGGATCTTCCATGAATGACTAGTTTGATGGATTTCACTGCCCCTTTGCTCTTAAGATCAATTTTTACCTCCCTGCACAAACTTGTCAAAAGTCAAAGTTTGGAATGTGGTGAACACGTAACTTAAACTTCTTAAAACATGCCATGCTCACACTTATAAGTCAAACTTTATCCTTCTTAAAATATGATTTCATTCCCCATTTTTCCCCTGTCATTATCTTATCATTTTGAAAAATCGGTGACCACCACTTATAAGACTTCCTTGTCTGATATCTTAACCTCCGCCCTAGGCTCACAAATGGAATGCAAAATTTTTGAAAGAACGAATTTGTAATTTTGTTCCTAAATGATTTGTGTCAAAAGATTGTTATGACTTGTGATTTCGTCAACAGAAATGCTTTACTGTTTATGATTTGTGATGACATATTATGCAATATGACAAGCCCACATGTTAAAGAAAGAAACACAATGTTTGCATTAATACCGCAATATACATAAGAGCGGAAATAGTGCATTCGTTAATTAAGAGAGTCTCATATTTAAAAGAATGTGATAGCATAGAAAGGTAGCGCCTCGTAACGATGAATACTCCGACGACGATGTGATGACAAAACCTTTGGATTTTTCCGGGAGAAAACCTACTGTAATGATAGCACCCACTCATTCTGGATCATGCCCTTACTCCCTTTTGAGCTTAAGTGATAGCTTGGTACCCACCTACTGCCAATTTGTTTCGTCCAAATTCTTAAGCCGCCCTTTTCGGGTTTTTAGCTCAAGTTTCTCCGTTTTCCATCCTTCGCTTGAGCCGCCCTTTTGGGTTTTCAACTCAAGCGACCCCCAGCGGATCCAAGCCGCTCTTTACGGGTTTACATCTTTCTTTTTGCGACCTCTTACTTTTTTAGGCCCAGTTTTTTTTTTTTAAGTCTTTATTCCATTTCAGGCGTAGTACTTCCTTACTACGTCTGCATTGATAGAACTCAGGAATTCTTCTCCATCCATCTCGTATGAAATCCGTGATCCTCTTTAAAAAGTCGTCTTACCACATATAAGCCATCCCAATTTGGCGCCCGTTTGCCCCTAGAGTCCCTTTGATCATGAACAATCCCCTTCCTTGTCTTGGGTGAACTTTCTTCTCCATTCTCTTCTAATAACTTGCTAGGGCTGAGCCGCCATATACTTCTAATTCTTTCACTTTCCTTCCTAATGCCTACTAGCCCCATACTCTGTCATATTACTAAGAATCTCGTTCTAGCTGTGCTAAATAATAATCACCATCGGGAGATACCCACACTGTTCCAATGCTTTGACAAATTTGAGGCCTCGTCGCATATTTTTTTGGTTTTTGTTTGTTTTTTTTTGTTTGTTTTTTTGTTTGTTTTTTGATTTTTTTTTGTGTTCTTCTTTGATTTTTTTTTGCTTTTTTTTTGATTTTTTTTTTTGCGACTTGGCTTTACAAATCATGTACAAATCATGTCATTTTGATATCTTGGAAGAGTTTAACCATCGCCCTTTGGCATATCGCCCTGGTATTCTTTAGTCTGAACCATATAACTTTGCAGCGAAAGACTCCCCGAGCAATCTTTTCCATATCTTTTGGCGCCATCTTGATCTGGTTATAACTTAAGAACCTATCCATGAAGGAAAACCACGAGTACCCTATTGTCTTGCCTACCAGTATGTCTATATGTAGCAGTGAGAAGTTGTATTTGGGATTGATTGGAACTGTCTTGATTTACTTCCTTACTTTGCCATCTTTCTTCGGGACTTTGATCATATATTAGCCTGCCATTTAAGGTATTTGGCTCCTTGTAAAAATCTGGCCTTTGGCAGCTTCTTTACCTCTTCTTTAACATATCTGACTTCTTCTGCCTCAACTTCTACTGTATTGGTCTCATGCCTGTCCGCTATTTCTTAATCCATATCCGGTATGCCCTAATGTGACCAAGCAAACACATCTGAGAACTTTGTCCACAAATCTACCACCCTGTCTGTCCTATTCTGCCAAATTAGTACCAATCTTCACTTCTGTAAGAGTTTCTTCTGTTTCCAAGCTGACTAATTCTGTGATCTCTTCTTGAAGTACAATTTGCTTTTCCTTCTTGTTCAACAAGTCTCAGGAGGTCTAAAGGAAGGGTCTGATCCTCCGTGTCTTCATCGTTTAGCATAAGTACAGATACGCTTCTCAAAGTCAAATCCAAATTTGTCTGGAGCCTCTTTGCATTCATCATCATTTGGCCTGAAATATAATAATAGAAACTTTTTATGCAAGAGTGATTGATCGAGCTCAAATTATGCATATTTTTATAGCTATTTTTCTATACTTTTTATCACTTTTATATGCATTTATACCTTATTTTCTAAGTATTTGTGTTTTTAGTCTCTATGAGATGTGAAATTGAGAATTTGCTTGTTTTCACTACTTTTGGAGCTATTTTGATTACTTTTTACACAGATATTAGCAAAGTAATTTTGAGTATAGATTTGGAGATGCAAAGTTCGTGTTTGAAGATTTCTTGAAGATAATTTGAAGATTTGAAGATCATTGAAGAATTATTTCAAGGAGCAAGAATTGAAGATTGGAGTCTAAAATTGCAAAGGATTGAAGCCAAGCCCAGAAGAAGCCCTGAAGCTAAGGAATTTTGGATTATTTATATGGGAATATACTTAGCCCATATAAACCTATAATTGCAGTTAAAATCCCAATTTGTAGGCCTAATATCCAAAACAATATCCAAATCCCGCATTAATCCCGTAGATTTGCGATATAATCCCGTTTTCAGCGCAGTCTCGGTAGAAAGGCCATAACTTTCTGCTCAGATGTTCGTTTTAAGCCCATGAGTAGCCGTTCGAAAGCTAACTCCGAGCTCTACAACTATCCTTTGAAGACCAAAGCCCAATTCTGCTGTTTTCATGCCCGAATCTGCCGGTGAAGTTTCTGCAGAAATCCAGAAAATTCCAGAATCCTATTCTAACTTGGATTCTACTCTAGGATGACATCTAATCCTATTTGGAGTCTAAGTCAGCCCTAAACCGCCCTACCCTTGTTTCTCCACTATAAATAGCCACCTTAGGACTAGATTTTAGATGTAATTTTATTCTTCATAAGATATATTGTTTAGTTGAAGGTTTGTAGAAAAACCCTAGGAGCCGCCGCCCCCTTCTCTTCCTCATCCATAGATAAGTTTTCTTCTTCTTATTTGTGGATGATCACTCAAGTTATGAGTGAGTAATCCCTTTCTTTTCTCCAATGTAGAATTTAATTGATCTCTTGACTAATTCCATGGTGAGATTTTGTGCTTTTATATGAGAATTTATTTGAGTATTTCTTGGATCTCTGTATGAATTCTATGTTGCTTGTTTTGATTGACTGGGTCGACACTTTCATGATAAATTGAGTTAGCATTAGCTAGATTAGGTTGTGAATTAATCTCTCGAGCTTAATTTTATGTAGCAATTGGATGTGATTTAATCCTCCATCCAAGAGAGAAAAGAATCAATGGGCGAGAAATTTCTCATTGTGCTTGTTATTAAATTACTTGTTCTTCATGCTTTATTCCTAAGTGATCTCTAAGCCCTAAGAAAGTAATTGATTGCTGAAAGAGTAAAAGGGATAGATTGACTTTAATCGGTAATCTAATCTAATTAAGGTAATTTAGGTTAAGTCCGACAGGCTATTCAAGATCCTCATAATCTTTAGATATCGATGATCCATGTTATTGTTGTCAAGAGGGATATTAATTCTATGTTGGAGGTTTCTATTTAATTGTTATTCTCAATAATATTCACTGCTTTTTGATTAATTGTTTTCTTTGATTTTCTTGATTGCTTTCTTAGTTAATTTACTTTTAGTTAGATTTAATTTTAATTCTTCTTTAAATTCTCTTTATTAATTTGTTTTGTTTGAGAAAAGGAAGAGCCGTTCTCTCTGTGGGATCGACCCCTACTTGCCCTAGCTAGTTTAGTTAGTTATTGTTGGGATAATTATTTTTATGATTGCTGACGACCGATCATAAATTTTGGCGCCGTTGCCGGGGAGATTATGTTTAATTTTCTTTTTCTCTTATTTTATTTTCTATTAGATTTGCACTTGATCATCTTTGTTTTGCAGAATAGATTCAATGGAGCAATCACAAACGTTACGAGAGCTGAATTTCAACTGTGAATTGCCGCCCCTTTGTATTGACTATCCAGCCATGGATATGTCCTACAAACTGAAGCCTGGAGTAATCCGTATGTTGCCGATTTTTCAAGGAGAACATCATGAGAATCCTCATGAACATCTGCAAAGTTTCTTTCTTGAAGTGTGCTACAATCACTGGGATGCCTGAAGAAGACTTTAAACTTTGAACTTTTTCCTGTCACATCAGACGGAAAGGCAAAAGAATGGTTCTTAAGATTACCACCCAAATCCATAAAATCTTGGAAAGAGATGGAGACAGTATTTTTGAATAAATACTTTCCAGAAGCTAGGCGTGCTGATGTCAGAAGAAAGATCAACACCTGTCAACAATTGCAAGGCAAAAAGTGGTACCAATTCTGGGAAAGATATAATCAGATCTGCGCAAGTTGCCCTTACCACAACATTAGCGAAGCACTTTTGATTCAACACTTTTATGATGGCCTTATTTATGAAGATCGCACCTATGTCGATGCTGCCAGTGGAGTAGGACTTACATTCAAAACCCCTGAAGAAACGAGGAAGCTGCTCAACACTATGGTGGAAAATATACATCAATTTGGTACAACCAATGAAGCTGATGCAACAAAGGATTCAGAGATAGCAGAAATTCGAAAAGAGTTAAAGGAAGTGACTACTCAATGCGGAAATTTAGCAAAGATGTTTGCTGAATTTATGAGTGTTTGTTCACAACCTTCTGTTCAAAAAAGAGGAATCAATGCTATTGAAGAAACCCAGCATTGGATGGAATTGCCGAATGTACCTGCGATGTCATCTATTCCAACACCTAATTTTCCTAAACACTACCACCCATTGATGTGTTCGATGAGCCAATTCAAGGAGATATGAAGACTTCCACCGAAATTAAGAAAGATGCACCTGCCGTGCCAGACGCTGAACATCAACAATCAGAAGAAGAATGGATGGAGGAGATGCAAGCTAAGTATGATCCACTACCATTCCCTCAAAGGTTTGCTCAACAACTCAATTTACTTCGGAAATTAGAGTTAAACATTCCTTTAGTTAATGAAATAGCCAAAGTACCAAGGTATGCTTCTTTTCTTAGAGAATTATGCAACAATAAGATTAAGTATGGTGAAAAATATGCCTGCATGGATGAAAATATATCTGCTGCTTATCAAAGGAAATTGCATCATAAATGCAATAGTTTAGGTTCTTTTTCTATTCCTTGTAGTATAGGAAAGAATGACGTAGGTAAAGCTATGTGTGAATATGGATCTTTGATTAATATCATGCCTTATTCTGTTTATAAGCAATTGAAAATAGAACCTCTGCTTGAAACTGATCTTACTATCCAATTTGCTGATAGAACTAACCATAAACTTGAAGGTTTAGTTGATAATGTTTTAGTGCAAATAGGAGATTTTGTTTTTCCTGCAGATTTCTATGTCCTGAAGATGAGTGAAGATGACATTCATCTACCTTAAATGCCACTATTGGACCGCTTTTGATTGCAGCAAGTTTGGATTTCAACGCAAAAGAAGGAACAATCACTATGGAATTCGATGGAAAACCCATTGTATTCAACATAAGTGAATCAATGGAAGCTCCTGCCGAAATTCATTCTATCTATTCCATTGACACAATTGGTATTTGCTCTGAAGAAGTACAAGAACTCAACCAAGAAGATGAACTTGAAGTGATCCTCACCAAAAGTCTACTTCAGCAAGACGTTGAAGAAGCAGAAGTCGAGATGCCAAAAGAGATAATAGAAACTGTCAGTGAACTATCATCCGACGAAGAAGTGGAGACGATTTCTTACATCAATTTGGAGCCAACGCCCAAGCCATTACCATCTATCATTCAACCTCCAGAAGTCAAGCTGAAACCGCTTCCTGAAGGCCTGAAACATGTTTTCCTTGGAGATAATGATACCCTGCCTGTTGTTATTTCAAGTAAATTGAACAATTTACAAGAAGAATAACTAATCAGAGTCTTAAAGGAACACAAAGAAGCCATTGGATTGACTGTAGCTGATATCAAAGGAATAAGTCCTACTGTATGCATGCATAGGATTCGACTTGAAAATGATGCAATAGCAGTTCGACAACCACAAAGAAGACTAAATCCGAATCTTGCTGAAGTTGTCAAAGATGAAGTTCTTAAATTACTTGGAGCTGGTCTCATCTATGCTATATCAGATAGTAAATGGGTTAGCCCGGTCCAAGTAGTTCCAAAGAAGTCCGGATTCACTGTCGTAGAAAATAAGGATGGAGAGCTAGTTCCTCAAAGATTGCAGAATGGATGGAGGGTATGCATTGACTACAGAAAGCTGAATTCCGCCACAGGGAAGGATCACTTTCCGTTGCCATTCATTGATCAGATGCTGGAAAGATTAGCTTGCAAGGCCTACTATTGTTTTCTGGACGGATACTCGGGATACTTTCAAATTCCAATTGCACCTGAAGATCAAGAGAAGACCACGTTTACATGCCCTTTTGGTACGTATGCTTACACAAGAATGCCTTTTGGTTTATGCAATGCACCTGCAACTTTTCAAAGGTGTATGATGAGCATCTTTCAAGATTATGTGGGGGATAAGATGGAAGTTTTCATGGACGATTTCACAGTCTATGGAGATAACTTCAATCAATGTCTCAATAATCTAGAACTCATCTTGAAAAGGTGTGTTGAAACCAAATCGGTATTAAATGCCGAAAAATGCCACTTCATGGTAGAACAAGGCATTGTTCTAGGCCATGTAGTATCCAAAGAGGGGATGCAAGTCGATAAAGCCAAAGTCGACGTTGTACAAAACCTGCCATATCTGACATTTGTCAAAGATATCCACTCATTCTTTGGCCATGCTGGATTCTACCGAAGATTTATCAAGGATTTCTCAAAGATCTCAGCACCAATGTCTCGACTATTACAAAAAGAGGTAGAGTTCGAATTTGGGTATGATTACAAAGAAGCATTCGATAAATTGAAGACTGCACTCACCACCACTCCAATTATAAAGCCACCTGATTGGAAACTACCGTTCGAAATCATGTGTGATGCAAATGACGTTGCCATTGGAGCTGTTCTAGGTTAGAGAGTTGACAAGGTACCTCATGTTATCTATTATGCTTCAAGAACCCTAGATGCTGCTCAAAAGAACTACACTACCACAGAAAAAGAGATGCTTGCCGTTGTCTTCGCTTTGGACAAGTTTAGACCGTATATTCTGGGATCTAAGGTGATAATCTACTCCGATCATGCTGCATTGAGATATCTAATGAAAAAGAAAGAAGCAAAAGCTAGGCTTATGCGATGGCTTTTGTTATTTCAAGAATTTGATATCGAAATACGAGACAAGAAAGGAGCTGAGAATGTTGTTGCCGATCACCTAAATAGAATTGAAAGCAAGGAAGAAGAAATCGCAATCAATGAAGTGCTGCCTTTTGAAGAATTGTTTGCCGTTTCTCAACTTCCCTGGTATGTTGATATTGTCAATTACTTAGTTGCTCGTCGCCTACCTTCAGATCTTAGCAGAGGACAAAAATTGAAGATCATAAGTGATGCCAAGTATTATTTATGGGATGATCCGTAGAAGATGCATTCCTGACAATGAGACTCGATCCGTTTTGAGATTTTGCCATGGAGATGAATGTGGAGGCCACTTTGGACACAAGAAGACCGCAAGGAAAATCCTGGAGTGTGGCTTCTATTGGCCTAAGCTTTTCAAGGATTCTTATGAGTATTGCAAGACTTGTCCACAATGACAAAGAGTTGGAAGTATATCGAAAAGGAATCAGATGATTCAATCACCTATATTCGTTGCTGAAATCTTCGATGTATCGGGAATTGATTTCATGGGACCTTTTCCTCCATCAAATAAGAAGTATTACATCCTTCTAGCCGTGGATTATGTTTCTAAATGGGTTGAAGCTATTGCTACGGAAAAGATGATGCTAGGATTGTAGTCAAATTTTTGAAGAATAATATTCTTCATCGATTTGGAATACCAAGATACCTCATCAGTGATCGTGGAACTCATTTTTGCAATAAAATTGTTCAAGTACTAGTTGAAAAATATGGAGTACACCATAGGATATCTACTTCATATCATCCTCAAACTAGTGGACAAGCTGAGATATCTAACCGTCAAGTGAAGCTGATTTTGGAGAAAACAGTTAATGTTCAAAGAAAAGATTGGAGTATGCGACTAGAAGATGCTTTATGGGCTTACCGTACAGCTTATAAGACACCTCTAGGTATGTCCCCATACAGAATTGTGTTTGGAAAACCATGTCATCTACCTGTGGAATTAGAGCACAAAGCATGATGGGCAGTTAAGCAATGCAATCTTAATTTTGACAAAGTTGGAATTCAAAGGATGTTACAATTACAAGAGCTTGAGGAAATTAGGATTGAAGCCTATGAGAATGCAAGAATTTACAAGGAAAAGACTAAAGCTCTGCATGATCAAAGGATATTAAGAAAAACATTCCATGAAGGTCAGAAGGTTTTATTATTTACAAGCTCAATCAAACATCATGGAAAATTAAGATCAAAATGGGGAGGACCTTACGAGATAATACAAGTTTACCCTAATGGATCAGTGGAAATTATTAATCCAGCTAAAGGGAATTCATTTAAAGTTAATGGGCAAAGACTCAAGCCTTACTTCGAACCATTGACAATAGCGTTGATTGAGGAAATTAAATTGGAGGATCCCATCTATCTTCCAATTTAGGGTCGAAGAGAGGAAGAGTCAAGCTAATGACTTTAAACAAGCGCTTATTGGGAGGCAACCCAATTTTAATTTTAATTTTTGTTTTATACATAGATAGTAAAAAGCACCAAGCCATAAACCATGCATGATCGGTCGAAACCCGGAGAGTTGGCATGCATGGCCGGTCATGGCTTGGCCATGCCGCAAAACACTAAGCCTTGACCCGGCTAAGGCTCGGCATTACCGCGCCATCGCTAGGCCAAGCTCGGCACCGCACCAAGCATGACCCGGACATCACCGAGTCATGACATGTACTCTAGCCGGACAGCACCTGACATCATCGCACTACATGCCGCGCCTTAGCCTGCGCGATGCCAGCCACAACCGACCAAGCCCGAGGCACCAGCAGCAGCAGCCGCTCCACTCCG